>OX183140.1:23523572-23635479 GCA_945261195.1 Cryptosula pallasiana | reverse complement strand
GCTGTTAAAATTGACATTGTGGGTGTATGCCGTTACATAAAAATGGGAGTGTAGAAACTCAAAATAACTGGTAAAAACATAATAGTTACACTTCTACATTGAACTATTATACAATAATTACATGTATATTAACCAATCTACAATTAACAGTGTTCATTCAGATACCTTGTATCCAACTTGGCAGCCTTCTTGTGGCAGTATAAGTAGTAAAACCAGCTGCTTATATATCAATTGAATGAAAATTTACTTGAATTTTGGAAAAACTAAACTTGGTGTATGATGGCAAAAATAATATAAACATATCATATATTACGTGGAGCAATACAATTGATATTTAACATACTATAAATCAATGCTCCCAACACACAAAAACAAGCAAATTGTATAAGCATAAAGTTTGCCATCTCTAGTTATATTGAAGTATTTCACCTAAACACTGTGGAATAGTTCAAATATGACCAAATAAAAGAGAATTAAAAGAGTGAACCTGCGGTGAATTAATAATTTTTTCCCCAGGCATTGCATTACCTGTTGAGTATAAATATTCAACTTACCGGTTGAAGGATTCTACGAAATCAAACTCATCGTTCACATGGCTGCATGAAGAGCACAAAAAATAAATACCCTCTCTTTTAAACAAGCCATAAAATTTTGACTTCGCCAAACACTTGGAGTGAATCCAGCACAAGCAACGAAAACAGTTCACCCAATCGCCAGCAGAATCAGTAGAGCAAACTGAACAAGACATGCTCACTTGACTTGGGAAACTGTACTGGATAGCAGACTGTGATTAAGTCAGCAACCCACAATGAACAGTAAATGTGATTGTCCAATTACCGCTCTCCTAAGAGCTAAGAGTAGTGTATTAGAAGCAGATCTCAAGTAAAAGATGTGATATTTTTTGGGGTACACGGTTATGCCTCAATCCTACCCCATAATTTTTGTGATATTTTTTGAGGTGCATTCAATAGCTCTCACACGAGTTCACTTGTATATTTTAAAGTTTATACCATGGATCTTATCCTCGATATAATCACACGTTTACGCATGAATGGCTCTAATTGGACAAATTTTGCATTTTCTGCATTGTTCATTTTTCTGCACTTTCGACTTCAAAAATGCATTCTGAACAGTCACTAACTCATGGGTAGCGCTTTTTTATCAGTTTTTTAGGTAAAAAATATTTTGGAACATTTTCTGCACTGTTAATTTTTCTGCACTTTCGACTTCAAAAATGCATTCTGCACAGTCAATAACCCATGGGTAGTGCTTTTCATCAGTTTTTTGGGTAAAAAAATTTTGGAACGTTTTCTGCTTTTTCTGCACTGTTGATTTTTTTGCACTTTCGACTTCATAAATGCTTTCTGCACAGTCAACAACCCATGGGTAGTGATTTTTCATCAGTTTTTTAGGTAAAAAAAATTTTGGAACTTTTTCTGCCCTGCTGATTTTTCTGCACTTTCGACCTCAAAAATGCATTCTGCAGTCAATAACCTACTGCTGCTTGGTTTTAGAGGTAGTCACACAGTTACTGTTTGCGCGATCTGCAATGATATACGTTTGTGGTGCGTTTTCTTCTTTGCTCATTTTTGTCTTTGGTCATTTTGTTCTTTGTACATTTTGTTCTTTGCACATTTTGTTCTCAGCTCATTTTCTTCTTTGCACATTTTCAATAGAACCCGAATATTCGGAGCATAGACCAACGATAAGTAAAAATTTATATCGTCGTTGTCTACTCTTGTATGTTTTTATCATAGGCGGAGCCAGAAAAACGGTGATTAACCAATCGTGTTAAATGAAGTCTAGTATTATAATACAGTCACATCACATGTACCATAACCTGGTGTGAACAAACCATGGATGAAGTATAAGTTATACTTCATCCATGGGATGGAACGAACGGTTGAAAAAACGGTATTAACTTTTAAACATATTAATTTGGAAGGGATAACTCCTTAACCACCCTACGTACGTAGTATTTACAAATACCACCCCAATTGAGTGAGGTTTGAACGGATGGAAAAGATACTTCCCCCGCATTAGACGGACCAGAAACAGGGGCAGACAACTTTTCTTTCTAAAGGAAATTGCGTGGGTGTATGCCATAGACCTATAACCTATATACTTATAGAGCAGGCTAATACGGCACCGTATAGTGTCGAGTAAGTGACTCTTCACAACAATCATGGCGGCCACGCATCCATGGGTGCCCCTCAACATGGCGTAAGGTACGTGGTATAGGGGGGTTATAGGTCTATGGTGTATGCTCGTCCCATGGATGAAATATTTCATCCATGGCTCGTCCCATAAAAATAAAGTCATAGAACTATTCCTTGGGAGATTTTCCCGATAATTCTATGGATAATACTCTCACCAAGTTGGAGAAATCCCTAGGCGACAGTTTCGTTTCTCGTTCGCAAACGGTTGCAAAAAATAGAATATATATCCTCCATGAACGAAGGACCATGATGATCATGATAATGGTGTAACTATAGATTTCTTATCCTTGTTGTTCTGAACTTTTCTCAAGTTATAGTACTACTAGCCAATTGACCACCTTCCCAACAATCTTCACAAAATCAGGTGCGCTATTATTAGTATTAGAGCTGCTCCAGTAAGTAACAAACATGATGATTATTTATTAATTATAGAAGAATAGCAGTTAAGTTGTTAAGTAAGTAGTAGTGGGTCTCGATGTATTGATTATAATAATTATTATGGTTTAGTTATTATTGTTATAAATTTGTAATAATTATAATTAATAATTTATTAAAATAATAATAGTTTTGGATATTGATATAGCCAAAGCAAAAAAACTTTTGAAAATTTTTTTAAGCTTCTGAAAATAGCACCAGAGTGTACCATGGTGTCTTGTGACCAGAATGCTACCAAAATTTTTAGTGTAGCATTATTTTAAACCATATAAAAATTAATTTCAAAAAGACCTTACAGCACCAATTTTTTTTATAACTCCACGCAAACACCTAAGTAATTACGGCAGGCGGATCAGTCGAGCGTGAAGCTATATAAAAAAAAAACCTACGGGCCTAGTTTAGCTGTTGTGTAGCAATAATAATACTTTAAAATATCTGTCACAATAATATTATTCATCATTACACTTCTTTATTATGTTACAGAGACCACAAGAAAAAGAAGAGAACCATCACAGATGAAGACATTTTTTATAGTGCTAAATATATATTGTTTCTACTGGAACTGTTGTTATTATCATATATAATAATAAAATTATTATTATTAATTTTGTAGTTTTGATGATTGAGAAAAGTGTGTCAACATGATATTTGTTAATCATATTTGCCACAATTAATTTATGTTATAGGATTTTTATACACCGACCAAGAACCAAACTGTTCGTTATTTTTATCAATTGTTGTTATTATGCGTTGAAAATATACTAAATATTATAAATAGCAAGTAACAATTATTTGATGTTTTATTATAGCCTCATGCATTAAACATTCACCAAACGCAGAACACTGGGCGCACAAACCGCCCGTATTGTTTTATGGTCACGTGGTGTACGTTTTTCGGCCTATATTTTGTCAACAGAAAAATTACAGCAAAAATTCTTTTTCAAAAAACTCCAAAATATTATATTAAATAATGAAACACAAATAAAAAATACACCAACGGATTTATAGTGAAATTGCAAAGAACTTTATTGGCTCAAAACATTGTGAAAAGTTTCTGAGTGCTGGGAAATTTGCGATTTTGAGAGATCATTTCAAATAATACCTACCGGAACCATGCTGCTTTTCAAAGGACAGTTGAAGGTGAGTTTTGAGCGCTCTGGTATTCTGTATCTAATGAACTTTGAACTTTTGTTCTGTGAGCCTTAGTTCCTGATTTATTAAAAAAAACATAACCTACTCAGAGCCAAAACCGCAAATAAACCGTTGGCATTCTATCAACCGGAGAGATTGGTTAATTCTCACGCAACGCATGCGGCCCACTTGCACTAGCTAATTGATAAATTGGTGGAGACAGAGAGAAAACATAAGCACTCACCAGTAAGATTCAAATCCGAAGGGCAGCAAATGACTTTCTGTCCGACGTTACGTCTTTAGCTTTAGGCTTTGTGTATATGCAGCGTCTCCACAATCCGTGATGGTGTATAGAATCTTACCCTATTATCTTAAACCCAATAATTCCTGAAGCATATAAAGATGCATATCCAACATGCCCCCTTCTTTGGGAAAAGCTACCAGCGAGAAATTACCATCCATAAACTATGAGCATATGTATGTACAGCATCTATTGGAGCCAGTGAACACATACAGCAACCAGTTACTAGCAAATCATCAGGAAGCACCTCTTGTATAGTGTTTCGTGTTGGATGATTTGGATTTGTTAGCAGAGTCAGCAATAAACAACATTCGTTATTAGCGTCACTATTAGCACCGCCGGAACAAGCGAGTGCGTGTTATAGTCTGTTAACATGACAAACGACACAATGATTATAATAAATGAGTATAATAATAGGTTGATGAGAATAAAATATGTTAACGAGTATAATATGAGTATTTACTGAACAACTAACACAATGATTGCCAAATTGATAATATTGTTTGTGTGGCATTAGTTGACTGTGCATCCACATCCTCAACATCCCCTCCGTTCGGTACATTGTGACAGCTGATGAGTTTTGAGTTACAAATGGGGAGTTTACATTACATAATCATCCAGCCAAGCTGGTGGTTTTCAGTTTCTTGTTGACCGGCGAATATCTGTGGTTTTACTGACTTCTGGATTAGGAGGTCCTGTGCCGGGTATGTCCGTATTAGAATGGGCCTGTTCCTCGATTGGGCATGGTACTGTTGCGATAGGACGTAGGTCTCGTCTGTTCCTACGAAGAAGGTTGTCATCAATGAGTACTGAGTATGATCGGTCGCTAAGCTGTTTCTCAACAACACTTTCCTTCCACTGACGTCGATGGTTTTGCCAGTCACGGACTAAGACTGCTTGTCCTTGTTGTAGGGGTGGTAAGTGCTGTGCTGACTTGTTGTAGTGTTGTTGTATTTTAAGTCTCTTCTGCAGCTTCCTGTCCAGCAATCGGTTTTCTTCAGGGGTTTCTGGCTTTTGAGGCAGCACTGACCTGGTAGGTTTTCCAATTAATTGTTGAATGGGGCTTTTATCTATTCCTTCTACAGGAGTGTTGCGATATTCCAGTATGGCCAACTCCGGATCTTCGCATGTTTGAAGGATGCGTTTAGCAATTTTAACTGCGGACTCCACCTTTCCATTCGACTGCGGAAAATGTGGTGAGCTGGTGATGTGGTTGAACATCCAGCTCTTGCTGAAGTTTTCGAACTGGTGGGCTGTAAACTGTGGTCCATTATCCGACATCACTGTATTTGGTATTCCCAGGCGGCCAAAGCATTTTTTCAGGAAGTCGATCACCGCCAGAGCAGATTGGTTGGGTAGTTTTTCGTACTCAAGATAGTCGGTAGTGTAGTCAACCACTACCGCGTAGTGGACATTTTGATTTTCAAAGAGGTCGGCCCCCACCTTCGTCCAGGGTGCACTGGGTACTTCGTGACTCTGCATGGTCTCCTTCTGTTGCTTGGGTGCACTTTTCTGGCATACTAGACAGCTTTTGATATGCTCAGTGATGTGGGCGGTCATGCCAACCCAAAATACAGTATGGCGAGCCCTGCGTAGTGTAGAGTTTACTCCATTATGTCTGACATGCAGCAGCCTCGAATTCTGTTTTTGCATTGCTTGCGGGATGACAATGCGGGAGCTTTTGTAAATCAACCCATCTTCTACTGTCAGCTCTGTTTTGAAGTGTTGGTAGGTCCTAACGATGGGAGAGTCTGTTGTCCATCCACTGCTAATGAGCCTGTTCAGGGCTTGTACCTCTTGATCCTGCATGGTGGCCGTCCTCAGCTTTTTCATCAACCCATTCGGTAATGGAGGGTCTGGGTTACTCTGGGCAACTGCGAATAGGTGCTCTGGGGGCTGTTGATAGCCAGGTACCTCAAAGTATGAATCGCGAGATAGTAGATCAGCAGTGATCTGCTCGGTACCTTTCTTCCAAGTGATCTTTATTCTTGGATGTCTCTGAAGTTGAAGAAGCATAGCCTGAAGTCTTCTTGACACTTGATGAATAGACTTTTTGAAAATGGAAACGAGTGGCTCATGGTCGGTGTGTATTGTTACTTCTCTATGTCCAAATATGTATTGATCAAAACGGTTTGTGCCAAACACTATGGCCAGACATTCTAGTTCCAGAGGCACATAATTTTGTTCACATCTTGTAAAGCTCCTTGAGGCATAAGCTACAGGCTTACCATGCTGCAGCAGAGTGGCGCCAATGCCTGCTGTTGAGGCATCTGTTTGTATCACTACCGGCTGTGAGGGATCAAAGTACTGTAGGGTTTCAGCATCTGTGAGCCTGCTCTTGATTTTGTTAAAGGAATTTATTTGATCATCGCTCCGATCGAATTGATTATCTTGTTGGAGTAGCCTTCTGAGCGGCTCAGATTCCGCTGATAGGTTACTGACAAACTTGGATATGCAAGTTACGTGTCCAAGAAAGTGCTTTACTTCTTGTGGTGTACTCGGAGGCTGCATTTCCACAATCGCTTGAATCTTTTTCGGATCAGGCTTGAGCCCTTCAGACGTTAGCAGGTGGCCAATGTATGGTAGTTCATCTTGAATAAATCTGCATTTGTCTTTGTTCAGCCGGAGTCCAATTTTGCGGGCTCTTGTGAAGAGAGCACGTAAGTTACTGTCATGCTGATGGCGATCTTCTCCGTAAATCAGCAGATCATCGGCCACAACTGTCACACCAAAAAGCCCCGTCAGTCCTTCATTCAGTCTTCGTTGGAACTCTTCGGGCGCTGATGCAATCCCAAAGGGCATACGCAGGTATTTGTATTTGCCTATCGGTGTCCAAAAGGTGGTAAGACTTGTTGAGATATCTGCCAGTGGTATTTGATAGAATCCTTCCTTAGCATCACAGACAGAAATATTTAGCTTTGTTCAGTTGTGGAAGGACATCATCGAGGGTGGGCATAACAGTATGATTTCGTGTTATTGCCTTATTTAGGTTTTGGGGATCAATACAGAGCCGGATTTTACCATTACGCTTCCTTACTGGCTGCAAGTGGCTTATCCAGTCTGTGGGCTCATCAACCTTGGCAATGATCCCACGCTCTTCTAGTTTTTTAATTTCCTCTATAAGGTCACTTTTCATGCTGAGAGGCACCTTGCGAGGTCGGACCTGTATCGGTCGACAATCATTTTCCAGTTCAATTCTGTACTCTCCCTGGAGCCGCCCAAGACCTGTGAATACGTCTGCGTACTCCGTCAGCAGAGCCTCAATATTCTCATCTTTGGTGGATATGGCATGAATTTGTTCATTCAACTGCAATAGCTTCATTTCCTGACAGGTCTCCCATGAAAGAAGGCTGTGCTGTGTCTACTACCAAAAATGAGCGTTTTGTATAATTCTTATCCTTACCTTGCAGATGCAGGTGTGCCCAGCCCCTGGGGACACACTTGCTCTGATCGTACAGTGTGAGAGTTGTCTTTGTTGGTGTCAGCTCTGGTTGACCAAGCAAGTTGTAATCCTTTGTGTTTAATGTGTTGCATGTCGCAGCTGTGTCCAATTGAAACTCCAGGCAGTGTGTGCCATTGTTCACCAACACAGTTATGTTAGCCAGAAGTTTACGATGTCTTACCTCAGTTGTAATGCAGTTGACTTGTTCAGTGTCACTGTCGGATGAGTAATTCCATGAGACTTGATTAGCTACTTCTGTGTGGCGTGACCTACGCTTGGATCGACATAAAGCGGCAAAATGATTATACTTGTTGCAGTTGTTGCATTGCCGGCCATAAGCTGGGCATGACTGGGAAGGATGATTAGTCCCACAATTCTCACAGCTTGATTTGGTATGGTTTGCAGTATTGGCTTCCCTTGATCGGCAGTTCTTGCCCCCCTGTCAGCACTCGAGTTGTAGGCAGGTTTGTGTCTAATTGCGTATGCCTGCTCTTCCTTGTTTTGACCAGTCATTGTCTGGAAGTCTCTGGCAGTGGTCTCTTCTTGTCTGCATAGCTCGATTGCCCTGGCTAAGTCAATTTTCGGCTGTTCAAATAATTTTTTTCTTGTACTGTCTTGTTCGAGTCCCAGTACCAAAGCATGCAGAACCATGCGGTCATACATGGTTTTGAAATCACATAGGCTTGCAATGGTATGCAGTTCAGTAATGAACTCATCGACAGTTTTATTACCTTGTTTATATGTCAGCAGGGCATGCGTTTTGGCAATTAAATTGATCCGAGGTCTGCAATATTCATCAAACTTCGAGATGATAGCATCATACTTGGTCTTGTCTGCAGTATCTGTCCATGAGAATGATTCATATATCTGGTTGCCACGCCTTCCAATTGTTCGTAGCAGGAGTGCAGATTTAACTTTGGATTCGGCGTCATCTTTGGATGTGGCAACCAGAAAAAGTTCGAAGTCACGCTTAAAATTCTTCCACTCTTCAGGCAAATCTAGGCCATCAGCAAGTGGTTTGGGTACTAATAGTTGCTCCATTTTGTTGTTGATTTGGTGTGTTGCTTTTTTAAATTAATTCCTCACTCGGGGCACCATGTTTCGTGTTGGATGATTTGGATTTGTTAGCAGAGTCAGCAATAAACAACATTCGTTATTAGCGTCACTATTAGCACCGACGGAACAAGCGAGTGCGTGTTATATTCTGTTAACATGACAAACGACACAATGATTATAATAAATGAGTATAATAATAGGTTGATGAGAATAAAATATGTTAACGAGTATAATATGAGTATTTACTGAACAACTAACACAATGATTGCCAAATTGATAATATTGTTTGTGTGGCATTAGTTGACTGTGCATCCACATCCTCAACATATAGCATGTGTGACTTGAAGCCTCAAGAAGCAGTTAATAAAGTGTTCATATATCAAACAACGATTAGTATACTGAGCATGCAGGAAATCACCAGCACCTTGTATACGTACCAGAGATGAAATATAACTGACCTGAAACAAATATGTACCTGGTTAATAAAAGCTATGTATCTTTTGAAA
The DNA here is from genome assembly GCA_945261195.1 of Cryptosula pallasiana. Lineage (NCBI taxonomy): Eukaryota > Metazoa > Bryozoa > Gymnolaemata > Cheilostomatida > Cryptosulidae > Cryptosula > Cryptosula pallasiana. The sequence goes on along the minus strand of OX183140.1, from coordinate 23,626,389 downwards.
CTGAAGTTCCTTTTTATACCGGACAATGAACTTACTATATACCTGTAAATACTAAACCATTGACAAATATTTGTAATACCGTCATTCCTATGAAATATCCAGAAGTAACCAGTACTCAACCCAGATTTAAACCTTTTAATCACACGCGAGACATCAACCTCTCGGTAATCTAGTCTCTTACATACACGCACGAGACATCAACCACTGGTATCTAGTCTCTTACCATTCACGCGCGAGACATCAACCACCGGTATCTAGTCTCTTACCATTCACACGCGAAACATCAACCACCGGTATCTAGTCTCTTACCATACACACGTGAGACATCAACCTCTCGGTATGTAGTCTCTTTGCACATACTCCCAATAAACACTCGCGTGTTTATATGTTTAAATCTGTACTCCTTGAACTTGTAATGTCCATTACTTTATATAGGTGAAGCCTGCAAACATCTTTACTGACGTATTTCTTTGTATAGCAACCTTCTTGGCCCACCAACTATCATCTACATTACCTCTGCCATTTTCTTTTTGCATCAAAAGCATCAGTGTTTGTCAGTAAATTTAGTTTTCTGATTTCATGTAACCCCAAGAGATTTCTAGTGGAGCCCTTGACCACATACACTGATATCACAGATTAGCTGGAAAAACTTCCAATGCAAACCTTCGACATTCCAGTTACACACAACTTGGAACCGTCCACTCCTACGAGAGACTCCGCAGGCTTACGTAATTTCAAATTCAAACGTTTGCTAGTTTCTTCGGTTAACACTGACACCCCTGCACCGGTGTCTAGAATGAATTCAGTCTCACTTGCATTAACTTTCAGTGAGCATTTGATACTGTCCCTAATATAATTTGGATCACTCATTAAACTATTTACAAATCTCACTTTACTTGGGGAACTTTCACAACCACTGCCATCACTACTTTTATTATAACGATGGGGTGAGTTGCTATGATCTAACATGTTATCACGTCTACTACTTTTGGTATTACAATCTTGAGAAGTGTGTCCACGCCGATCACATATAAAACACCTAGTATCGGGGTGGTTACGGACGATGTCCGATTTTCTCGCATTCAAAGCATTTACTACACTTCCTGGCTGAAGAGCTAGGTCGTTTCAAATACCTACTTGATGAAGGAGAACTCTCCGATAAATTAGAATTGTAACCACAACTAGTCCTGTTGCTACCATAGTACCCTCATCTGTAATACACACTTGAATGTCTCTTCCTATTTTCTCCATGTCCGTTACCTCTATAGTATTTACTACTGGGAGAATGTCCCTTATATGACCACCTGTAACAGCCGCTTCTGTCACTACCATCACTAGGTCGGCTACTGTCATGTGGGTGACTAGAATATATTTTATAGTTTCTACTACCTCTACTTGACATCCTATATTTACTAGAGGAGCTCGGATAATCGATTTTAGTGTCCCCATAATTTTGGCGATGTCTTCTTTATTTATTTATATATAACCTATGCACGGTTTTCTCGCTATCTGAATTATAAGGACTTTCACAGGATGACAACTCACTGGCTTCATTAACATTGGACATTTTCTGATTGACAGAAGGACCTGTCTTGACAGTGCTCAAAATTTCTTCTGAAGCATTAGCCATTTGTCTGGCCAATAGTTTGGTTGACAACTGTAGCCAGAAAAGTTAGGTTTCTTGCATTAGCATTTTCCGAACTGAAGAGTCACGTAAACCATTCACTGCAAGGGCCACTGCAAAATATTGTCTCCACTCATCATTATCAACACCCAGGTTCATACCCCTGCTAAGTTTTTCAACTTTCAACAAATAAGTTGTCTCATTTTCATCACAAGCCTGAGAAACCATGACAAGTTTCATGGTTCTGGCGTAAAAAGTTTCCCTTCAATCATGATGATTTCGTAAAACATGAAGTGCTTGTTCAAACCAATCGTCATCTTGGTTTTCTAGATTAGAACCTAGTGATTGTAAAACCGTTATACCTTCGCTACCAACAGCGCCAAATAAAGTGAGCAATTTTGTTCTACTTCTAAATCTATCTAATAAATGAGTTTCATCATTATTGTCTGTAACCTCTTCTTTACCCAAAGGCAACGTAGACGACTCCATTGAGACATTGAAGTGAGTTAGCCAATCATTAAAGACAATGAAGGATTCTCACCACATATTTTCAATTTAGGAAATGATTTCAGGTCTAGCCTATCGTTCATGTGAGCCATGTTAGCCCAAATCAGTTAACGTACATGATAAAACAAACTGAAATTGTACTAGATTATTCCACAGGACACTTGATAGTACTGTTATTTTTGTATCAGTATAATGACACTATGCTATCAATTTCAACACCAACTTGACAACGCTTACAACGATAGCACTGTCAACAATAACAACTGTAACAATCAATACAATTGTAACAAAACGAGAGTATCACTTTGTTTGCTGTAACTACACACAGCAATAATAATATTTCACAATAGTTCACTCTGACACTGCAAAGTGTCACTTCCCTATGGCTCGGCTCAACACTTTTAATGTTAAAACCACTTGGTACACAAACACTTGAAAGTGGAGCTCATTTAGCTCTATCTATCGCACTATATGAAATTTTCACACATTGGTAATCCCCACACAATAATTAGCAACACTTAATATAACACTCTATTTTACTGTTCTATATCACCTCAAAACAACACTATAGTTTTGGACATTATTAGCACGCTGTAGTAACACTATAAAAACACCGTGGTAACACTATAACAACCACTTCATACACCACTGTAGTAGCACGATATCAACTCTGTAGCCATACACTTAACGACGCTGTAACACCATGGCACAAAACAAAACGCTAGCACAACAGAGCTCACTCAGCTCCAAATAGTGCACCAAACACTTGACACTGAATGAATACACTAAACACTAGATGTTGGCACCCACACGGTACACAACAACGAACACTGAGGCACAAATAATAATCACCAGAAAGTAATTCACTTGGTAGTAATGCAGATCACTTGTTGCACCACTAAAATTAACAATTACTATAGTTATTGGTGTTCACTCACTTAGTACAGAACTATATCACTTTGGCACAAATAATAGCGAGCTGACGTAGCTCTAACTCTAATAATTATAATAAGCACTGCACTTATTGTACACCGCTAACTACAAGAACACTGTACTTGTTGTTGGTATCCACGTGATACTCAACCACTAGAAAGAAAGATAACCTTGAGCAATAACACGAACACTAACACACACTGAAATGTTATTCAACACTACGCTTGAAGTTATTAATTTTGATTGTAAATAAACTGCACTTCTTATTTTTAGTGCACTTGGTGGGTAGGTATTCAAAGCCTACGTAAAATAATGAGTTATTTAACACAGGATAGCGTATCAACATAAACACTCACTAATAAAAATTATTGTTATTTAGAATAATACTTGAAGAACAATAAATTATTTGTTTATTATTAGTCAATAATCAGCATTCAACTAATTGAGAATGACACAGTAGTTGTGGTACGGAACTAAGTAACCACGGCAACAACAATTTTTTGGTTGTTACGTTAGACCAAATTGGTCGTAAGCATTTGAAACCGTTTCAATTAAACAATCTAACAACTGCTTTATGACCAATTTAGGTCCGAATCTTTAACCACTCACTCGTGGTTATAGAAAGTCTTTAGCAATGATTTGCATGTAATAATAGGCTCATGTAATAACAAATGGTGCAAGGTTTTGAAAATAATATCAGGTAAATAATGAATAGTTAGAAAATAAAAATGAAACAAATATGATAATTTGAAATAGCTATAACAATCTAAACCAAATTTTATTGCAGCCATTCTTTTTAAGAAAATTAAAATGTTCTACTTGCATTAGTAATAGAATTCATCAAACAAGCAATCACAAAAAAAAACAACAGTAATATTCATAGCAGCAATAATTATTGTTTAAAAATGATTAACTTTGATGTGCTAATAAATAAATAAATTTCAAAACGGGTATTTGAAAATTATTATAATACTAAAGTCAAATTTCAGCGCGGCCGTTTCTAGAAAAACGTTAGTGCTTTCAATGCTTTTGCATTATTGTAATGACTGGATCAAGCGATAACAAGGATATTGTGTGCACTCACTGATGCTTCGGTCTAATACACAATGGTCATCTTCAGCAATTATTTATTAGCTAACGACAGTCTAAATTACCGACCACCTAATAGGAAAAAGATTAATGTGAGCCTATGCTCATTATAAAACTGTCACTTCTTGGTGATAGGACCAGTTAGTACCAACTTCTAATTGAAACCACCCCTAGGGCCGTATACACGGCTCCGGTCCTAGCTGAAAGCCACTAAAAATGTTCACCCTCAAAAGTTTTTTTTGCGTAGTACATCGTATCATATGTGTATCATATGTATGTGCATATACAAGTTGTCAACAACTACAATTACCATTTCCAACAGCTTTTCTCTTCAAATAGTTTTCTCTCTACTACTGTTACTACATGTTGTAGAAGAAAGACTAGAATAAGCTAGCAACTACTATTCTTTTTATTGATTGAATGCAAATAAAATCAAAAGAGACGAAGAACAACAAATAATGTTTCATAATAATTTGGATTTATTGACACTGTTAGTAACTTATTACTATGAAAAAGATGGTAATTGATAAAAAAAACCTAATTTATTACTTCGGTAATTAGAGTGAGACAAACAGAAAGTAAATTTTTGAACACCATCTGATATCATAACAACAGCACAATGGTGTTCGCTGTAAATATTAGTAGATTATTACTAGCGATAGCCTCAGCATATACTATTTGATTCCTGTTAGGGCCTTTTATACATGTTCCTGCTGCCTGCACTATTTTATTGTTGCATAGAATAATAACTATAGCATATGGCCATTTGTAAGAAAATACTGGATTTTTTCTTTTTTAAATTGTCACATTGTCAACGTCGGTAAACCAGTTATAAAAAATAATGCACCAATATTTCTAACAGTTTTATGACTGTTGTTATGAACCAAGTTACTGATTTATCTTAACCAATAAAAAGTAAGCGATAACGACAGGAGCTGGTAATAATTAGTAATATTAAGTACTGACGATAATGTAACAGTAAAAACAAATGTTGCTAGTTACGAGAATAATAATATTAATATTAAGAACAATAGGATTTACAGAATCCAATAATTATTTTTAAAGAAAATAAATGGTTGAAGTTAATACTATAATAGTAATGAGATATTTTCTTGAGTTGAAGAAAACAATTGTTGATTATAATGTATGGTGGCTCATAACGTTAGACGATTTTGTTTTCAAAGCGTATGTACGGATTTGAAATAGTCCAGATCGTTTGCAAAGCGTCTTTTACATTGAACATGATTGGGTAATTGTAGTAAAATAGCCGAGAAACTATGTTTAAAAACGGGCTTTTTGGTTATAATAAATTAAGCATCGGCCGCAGCAGTTTTGGAATTCATGCTATCAAACTGTATTTTTTGTCTAACAATCGTAAACTCTGCAAACCGTATGGTTGTCTTGCAAATAAATTCCGACGGCTCAGAAATGATTCAGATAATTTAGAAAATTACAAACCGTATGAAGGCTTTAGAAAGAGTATCGACTATTTACAAACTGTATGAACTATTTTGAAACAGTCTGAACTGTTTGAAAATAGTCTAAACTATTTTGAAATAGCTGGAAATGTTTGCAAAGCACATGGCTTTCGAACCAAAGTCGATCGTAACATTTTATTGATAGTCTCTATGCAGCTTTATCAACTTAGAAGTAGATCAAACGACATAGAGCAAATTAATTAACTGTGTAAAACCGTTGTTGATTATAATCTCTAAAATTATTTCTTACATTTATACTTAGGTTGTATTTATTATTTAAAATAATTTAAAACAAATAATATTTAATAAATAAAAACATTTTTTTTATTTATTTGAGAAAAATTTAACTGTTCTGTAATTTAGAGAAATCACTACAGTTTGCAGTCAACTGCTTTTATGCAAATACCTTAATGGAAGTGCAACTAGAATCTTCTGGTTACCATGTGGTCAGCCTATTAGGACACCTGAAATAAACTTCCTCCCTCAAGGCATGGTACATGGATGACAACTTTAATTTTATGAGCTGATCGAAGTACCTTGAACCGCCTGTGTAGCTTGTGTATGCATACACACCAGGCAGATTGGTTTACTCTTACTGAGCCAGAATAAGTTTGCTTTGTCCTTTACCCACCCACTGCTACAGTTTTCCCTATTTATATGAATAGTAGACTGTACTCCACCATAAATACAACTAGTTTTTAAGTAGCTCACAAGAAGATCTATTTTAAAAAGCCTTTTCAAACCATTGGTTTATCGGAAATTTGTTTTTTACTAGGCTCATTTACAGGTTCATTGAAATGAGCTGCTTTTCCGAGGAAATCAATGACCCAACAAAGATACCTGTTTGTGCAAGAAACAAGTTTGATGGCATGTATTTTGTTGTTATTTTATTCTCTGCCATAAGTTATTTCAGCATTTTCCTCACCGCTGATTTTTATTAATAACCAAGTATGATAAATGTTTTTAAATTAGTGATCTGTTTGTTATTATTTATTATTATGTTATATTATATTAATGTATATGTTATTATTTTATTATGCGTTACACTGTATTGATGTTTAGTAAACATTTGTTTGTGATATTTTATATTCTAAATTAATTATTGAACTGATGCAATGCCAGTTTTTATCTCTGTGCTATTGTTTGTGCAATAATTTTGTTTCTTCAGTTAATTGTATCATTTTACTCAAAGGCTTCATAGACAGCGTATTTTAATACATCTTGATTACTCATTATGGTGGTTACTGTAGTTGACCCAGCTCTACTAGGTAGATGTTAAACAATTTAAGTTCCCCTGTGTGTGCAACATCTTTCATACATGTGTGAGCCTTTGATAATTTGCATTTTGCAATTCACATATTGGACAGTGCTGATCTGTTTTGCAACATCCCTCAAGGGTGTAGTACCCTCTCCCGCTCATATTTGTATATTTATACAAACTTGAAGTGTATTTGTTATTTCCATGCCAAAGTCTATTTTTATATCAAATTAATTTTTGTATTCAAATTTCCAGTTTTTTATTTATAGTCAAAGCTTTCAACAAGAAGCTGGTCCACCATTGGAATGGATGCCAGGCATGTTCCAGAGGTAGTCCGAAGTGAGAGGGGTGCCACCAGGCATCCACAACAGAGCCCACCTGTCCCTTCACCTCCTTCGGATAGCATTCCTACTGCACAGTTTATACAAGACCTTGTAGATGGCAAACAGTATAGTGATAGCAAGTTGTTTGAACAACTAGAGCGTGCTCATGGTGAACAAGAGGCCCATGGATTATACATGAAAAAAGTTGTCATTCACACTGGTTACGAGCATATGGCTTACCAAAGGGTTTGTATTCATGTTCTCACTTTTCGTAAGTGCAGTTAAACATCTTGTTACACATAGCTCTATGACATTACTTCATCTCCATAGGAAACTGTTTTTAGCCTTAAGTCATCGTCTGTATCTTTGTATTTGGTAGGAGGCAGCAGTATGCCACAGGAACATGTCCAACAAGTTCTTTGTACCAATATGGGCAGCAGCTAAAAAGGAAGATGAAGCGTAAGTTTACCCCTACAATAGAATACTGAAGTAACATTTGCTTATATCTAACATCAGGTAGCAAAGCTTCATCTCATCAATGTCGTATGTTTTAACGACTAGTTCTCTGCCCATAGTTTAAAGTTTACCAACTTTATAGATCATTCTGGCTACAGTATGTACTTCATGTTGGTAAGTGTGCATGTTCTATGTAGGTATTTTATTTACGCTGAGCCTCTTTCTCAATTTCCTAACATATCGTCATTGTCTAATTTCCTCTACTCGTTAGATACTTCACCCATACATACAGAACATAAATATTCTACATGCAGTGTAGATATATTGGTACATGTTGATCGTACATATATACTTGCTATGAGCCTTAGCAGAAGGCTATTTAGCGTGGTCTCTACAGCATGCCCTGTATTTCCGGTGTCACTTGCGAACAATGGACAATGATTGATATAATTTGAAAATCTGTTTATTTCGTCAATTCAATAATTATAGTCAGTGGTGAAGATGAACGCTGCCGAGTAACGAGAACTTGCTAGTCAAATCTGGTCAAAATAAAATGCGGTCCCGGTAGAGTATTTTCAAATAGAACTAATTTGATTATCTTTTTACAATGAGTTGACTTTGGTCATGGCAAGCAGGCTTCCAGTATCTCCATCACTAGCGAGACCCCATTGGTCTTAGTATATATAGCATCATTGAATCTGAACATGTTTCAGTTGACTTGACTCAAAAATTTTAAAATGGAATACGCAGCTCAATCATTTCTTTCTGCTCATAGGATAGCTTACCATTGGTGCTAAGATTGTATAGCTTTCTATGTGGGGTGTGGTGTCTAAAACTATGTAGCATGTATCAAGAATGTAGTGAGTATCTTTGCTAGGTCATTTCAAGCTCAATGTCAACACTCAAGTGTACTTGGCAGAGAAAGTGTGTGTATGGTAAGGTAGTAGGAATAATCACACAATACTTCTGTAGTCAACCTGAGTCCTATTTAAAAGATATGGTATTAATCTGCCTGCTCAGATTATTTTGACTTTGGCTGAAATAGTTTGCTTCAACATCTCAATCATTATTAATCTTTACTTCCGCAGTAATTATTATTATCATTAAATCACTTCTTGCTGGTGCTTGTTTTACACTGTGTTGTTGTAATCCAAATCCTTTCCTCAACAGTAATCAATAATGATTATGATGTATGATTTTTAGAATATTGATCTTATATGATTATGTATTAGTTTTTTTTTTCATTATTCAATTGTTTGGTACTTTTTTTGTTATTATTTATTATTTTTATTATTGTCTACGTTATGTTCTATTTAATTATTCTATTATTATTATTAAAATTATTATTATTGACATTATAAGTATTATAGTCATTATTGTTATTGGTTTTATTGATTATTATCACATTCTTATTGTTACTACTATTGATGTTTTTATTACCATTATTATTATTAATATTATAATGATTATTTCCTTTTGTATGTACAGTAGTACCAAATGTATGATAGAGGGGTACATTTATTTTCGGCATTACTTATGTGTTTTTTCATGGAAACTGGTAGTGCTGTGCTCGAAAGCAAATGTTTCGGATGAATCGGACTGGGTAATGCAATTGGTTTGTTCCTCGAAACACTAAACAACATTTCAAAACGAAACATGTAGTTCATGAACCAGAAAAATGTTTACAATGTTATGTTTGGTCCAAGTAGTTACTAATATTGGAGTTGTACACAGGTTTTTTTCTCATATAACCTGTGAAAATGAGAGTTTATTCAGTCCCCTCCATATTTGTGACATACCACCTGGCCATGCTATGCAAGCGCATAGCAAATGAATGCAGCTCGCGTAGACCAACATAATGGTCATCTTCAGATCCATACATTCTAACCAGCTATTATTTTGATTGTACCCTCACATTGACAATCAGTGAGATTTCGATTTGACTGACACCGAACAGACAAATGCCAACAGCTGACAATATTGCTGCACAGCAAACAACATGTTATGTTTCCTTGTTCACTACAAAGTAAGTAATGTTGAAAATATAGTTTAGGATTTTTAAAATTACATGCAGGTAGCAATTTAAACTGTACTGGTAGGAAGTGGAAATGTATTGTGAAATAGAAATTATGTCCACATTCTTCAAAATATCTGTTTATTTTATTAGAAATCATCCAGCTCTATAATCTTCTGCACCACACGGACCCATTGATTAGTGAACACTCACTAAGGAAAGTAACTAACTCGGCGACATCAAGCGCCCTACTGTCAAGTTGTTATGCACTGACAAAAAACAGATGATAAAAATATAAATCTGCAGCGTAACATCTTAAGCACCACACCATCAGCACCAGCCAGCTTTGCCATTACCTTGTCAACAGTAGCTCTGTAACTTTAATAATTATATATAATGGAATTATTCAAATTATATATACTTTAACAACAATAAATAGCTCCACATATATTTCCTGCTGATCATAGAAAACCTTGGTTCTAAGTATTTGATGAGCTGTTGGAAGCCTGTGTCTTCAACCATTGAAATAATAGGCTGCATGTCTTTGATTATTATCATCATGCAATTTTGTTAAAGGTGGCATGTTAGCGATTAACACGCAATTCACAAGTCGAAGTTGTCTTTGCTTTGGTGTCAATGAGTGCTAAGTAGTCTCAACCAAAATAAAAAACATAATCATAAATTACTTCCTATTTATTTAATCATTGTATTTGAAAATCATTATTTATTTACAATTTATATTGTATATTTTTTTCAGTCAAATAATGTAGAATTTAAATTTGAAAGTTATTGTTGTTGTTGATAACAACAAAGACACCAACAACGAAAATCTGGCGTCTTTTTTTTCTCCGCGAATAAATTCTGAATAACTATAATTTGAAGATTTTGATATTGTTTGATTTAAAAAGAATTTTTGCAACTATAATATCGCTTTAGTTTTTTAGGATATTGGCCATGTAATTAGAATTCTGACTCAACTAAAGCACCTCCAAAGAATCTGAAAATAATTGCAAACCTAATTTTCTATACTCCTGAAGGTTTATGACTGTTACTGGAACTGGGATGCCTTCCTTCTATATAAACGAGCCAAATTTTTGCAACTCTATTGTGCTTATACTATGGATAGAATTAATAGAGCACAACTCCGGTAAAATTCTTTTGGGTGAAAATTATTAAAGATGGGTAAATTATGTTTAATTTAGCCCAAAATCGCTTACATAGCACCTTTAATCATCTCCTGTGACTTAGTATCATTGATGTTCAACGGCTCTAGCTTAATTAGTGCACTAGGGTTGGCTGTCTCATGTCACTCAACTTTTTATTATTGCTGCATGATGATGATGGTTGTGTGTGTTGTGGTAACTTTGATTTGATGCTTCTTCTCAAGTTGTTTGCTCATCACACTAGTATTTCCTTTTGTATAGTTGAGCTCCTCAAGACATATAATACAAGAGCTGTAGCTGTTGTTATGTCTTTTTAGTTTAACATATGCCCTCACTTTTGATTTTGTGTTAGTGGCATGAAAAACTAAGCAACAGCCTCATGTGCCACACTTTTTTTAAAAATGGTTAACCGCAGAAAAAATCTGCAAAAAAGTTTTTGTAAAAATGTTAAATGAAGAAAAGGAGAAGATTAAATCTATAAAAAATTTCAAAGTTGTATGGTAGGTAACTCTGACTTGTTCTGTGTTGATGTTCCGTTTCGTGTTCCACGGGACAACCGTTGTTCCGTAAATCAGAGAACAACCCGTGTTCCCGCACAGCAATAGAAACTGGTAATCTTCCATTCATCGATTAAGTGTTAAAACAGTAATTATTATGTGGGCAACAAATATTGGCACTTCCTGAAATAAGCCTCCAAATATCTTTTGTTGTTTACAGGTGGGCATTAATTCCCGGTCTTTCAAGTTATTCTGCAAAGTGCCGATATTTATCGCATCTGTGTTTACATTCACTCCTGCCAGCGTTCAACCCTATTTCGCTTTTTTCCAATATTCATCATTCGACATTTTTCCGATAAACCATCCTTCTAATGGCTAAACTATTATTAAACTGTTTTCGAGACACCAGAAAGGCTCACAGGGCATTGGCCGCCTGGGCTTCGCCCCTCATCCCGTTGGGGCTTACAGCGCCCCACCCGCAAACCACCCAGCTGTGTTTGGCGGGTATAGCCCGCCTAGGGCCTGCGACCGTCGATGGGCAACAATATCTCAAAACTAGAGAGTCAAAGTATTTATAATAACCGCCACTGATTATAGTAGTATTTAAACGCTCGTTCTTGCTACATTATTTGTATTGAAACGGCGTATACTATTCACTGATAGTGCTCAGCACAATGGGGTCCCGGCAGAGTAGTTTCGCTTTAGCGATGCAACCGGAAATAGCATGGTCGATCGTATAACTTATCATTAGAAATCACGACTTGCTTGACTATTATTTAGATTTTAGACAGTTTAAGCCATTGATATAACAAAATTTATGCAGTTTAGGAAGCTCAAGGAATCAATATAGCCTTTGAACTATTTTTTATTTTAATATTTTGTTTCATTCATTTGTTAAAAATTAATTAAATATTATGCTCGTGTGTAGAGCTATAGCTTTGTATTTCGCGGCTCATTGAGCTTGCCAACATAAATTAACGCCCTTATTTTGGTGATCTGTCGAGCACGGGCCAAAAACATTCCGTGGCCGTGTTCACTTGCTATAGGACTGTCTTAATTTCAAATCATTGGCCGCCATTGCATTAGTTGGAATCATCATCAAGTGTGATTATGAAAGCCTCACCCTATCTTGTTTGAAGGAATTGCTAAAAAAAAAAAAAAAAATGTACGGACAACTGAACGCAAGAAGGAGCTGATTGACAGGTTATAATTATTATTAGTATAGTAATAATAACGGTTGGAACAACAACGAACTACGAACAACAAGAACAATTATAATAATTATTATAATAACAATAATAATAATTAATGGCAAATAGTTATAATTTTATTATCTTTTAATTTCAACTGTTGCGGCTGTTGTTATTTAATCAATTAATATTATTGATATGTCTTATTATTTTATTTATTATTTTTATTTTATAATAATAAATTATTGTTATTTCATAATAATAAATTATAAGATGACTTATGTTAGCGGCGCATCGTCAGTTCTATACACCTCCAAACCCATCACCTGCCGTGAATAGAAAAAAAGTCCTTCAGTATCGGATAAAATGAAGCGACTTTCGTTTTAACAGTGCTATCGATGGAAAGCATGCTTCCGGTTCTTTTGATAATAGCTCCGCAGAAAAATCTGCCGGGACCCCATTAATGAATGAATCTTGTGTTTGATCATGGCTAATAGCAATCCAAATTATCTTTTTGCTAATAATTACAATAAAAAAATAGCAATCATCATTTTTTCGTAGCAAAATAATACTTTTGTTAGCGATTACCCAGCATCTAACCAAGGAATTGTTGGATATTCATAATTTAATGGAGAAACAGGAACACACAAGCTGTCGCCAGCAGGATTGAAATCCGAAGAGTGCAGCAGACGATGTCCTGTCTAAGGTCACGTCTTTAGCTTTAGGTTCTCTCTATATAGGCAGCGTCTCCACATACAATTCTTGGTGGTGGATGGAACCTTGCGGGAATTGGAACGAACGTAGACAGGAATGAACGTCGACAGGAATGAATGCAGACATAGCTGGAATGAACGTAGACCTATCCTGGAATGAACGTCGACAGACCTGGAATGAACGTCGACTATGCAACAAACCAGCTAATTTCGACTTTCATTCCCGAATGTGTCTATGTTTGTTCTCGGCGATATATAACGTATCATTTCGACTTTTATTCCAGAAGTTGTCTACCTCGGGAAAAAAAAAATTTATTTTACTCCTGGAATTAACATCAAAATGAAAGTTTAACTGTTGCCAGGAATAAATGTCGGCACTTCCTAGAACGAACGTTGAATTTTTTTTCTCCCTAACATAGTTGACTTTCATTCCAGGTATGTCGACGTTCATTCCAGGGTGTGTCTACATTCATTCCTGTCGACGTTCATTCCTGTCTACGTTCGTTCCAAATTCCTATATTATATACTGTATTGTTCGATATCTTACATACTGTATTGTTAGATATATTACATACTGTATTGTTAGATATATTACATACTGTATTGTTAGATATATTATATACCGCATTGTTAGATATATTTTATATTAGGCGTATTTGGAAACTGTTGGTAGTTGGACTGGTGCAAAAGTGCATGTGTGCACTTTACAAATGCGGTTGTTGTTGAATGTGAGTCGCAGATATTTTTGTGAAATATTGTTATTTATAATTGAAATTGTGTTCTGTTATGTTGGGAGTTGTGGTACCTTTATACAATGTCGTGAGCATTTATTTCTTACGCAACTCTCTTGTCAGAGTTGTCTTTCCTTAGTGTCAAAGACATCATAAACTAGTCATCTGTATTTTTTTGTTGTGTTTGAAAATGATTGTTTATTTAAATATTCTGTTGCTTGATTTTTTCCCAGTCACAAAAGGTTTAATTTAGGATTGACAATTATTGTTGTGGTGGATTACAACAACCACACCAAAATGAAAATCTGACTTTTTTTCATCACGGATAGATTCTAAACTTTGATAGCCTTAACATTATATATATTTTTTGATTTGAAAATATTTTTATCATATTAATGCTTTAGTTTTTGAGATATTGGCAATGTGTGTGTGTGTGCACATTACAGCCAATGTTTTTAAATATGGTTGTTGCTGAGATACTAGTAGGAAAAGGAGACAGTGTCTCAAGTAAGTACATAGCGTTGATAACAGAGCGTTTTGTGTATTTTACGTTCAAAATAAATCCAGCCAGGGACGCTCTCGATTTTATCTATTTACCCATAGAATTACCGAATTTATTTATTATTTTTTCAATGCTGGATTAAAATGTTCAAGCGTTCAGTTTCAATTTAAATGTCTTTGACTTTCCAAATATGCCTATTATGTACTGTGTTATTATGTTGTATTTTTTTTATCTGTATTATGTATTGCACCAATAGATATATGTGTATTACATATTTTGTCTACAATATATTGTGACCTCACATTGTCGGCAGCAGACAATACATAATATTGTAATTTAATACATTAGATACATCATGTACCCTCGACTCATTCCACTGACAGAAATCTTACCTTCACTCAAGATAGAAGTTTCAGACTCCAAAAAAGAAAAGCGTTTAATGGAAACGCTGAGACGGTGCTTCGCCCCTATTGCCCTTGGTCTAGATGCCCTACATACTCTCGTACTCAACAGCAGGTTAGGTTTCACGCTCTGCAAAAGCTTGGTTTCTTTCTAAAATGTCCAGTTTGCTTCATGAAATAGCTATGAGCTAGTATTTCGTTACCACCATTAATAAAACCATTACTTTTCGTGCCATTATTTCAAAACAATGTTTTATTGTACCCAGTTTTTATTGCTCACAAACTTTCTTTTATAGAAAATATAGCATAATAATATCTGGTTGTTTTTGTCACTTATAGTTGTGAGCTCTGCTGGTGATAAATATATTTCCTCATCTAGTGGAGTTAAGGTATACAAGGGAGACACTACACAATTTAACTCATCAACTTTTAATTTAAAATGTTGACCAAAGCTTTAAGCCTAGTTCACATAATCGCAAACCCTCGCAAGCCATCGCAGACTAGTGTACGAGCGCTTGCGATACATGTGAACCCAAACTTTGCACAGCTTGTACGATGTCGCACGCTGTCGCAGAGGCCCGCTCGACAAACTTTCCTGCGACGTCGTTATGACAGTGCGCACAATTTTTGTGCCTTCTTTCTCAAAAACTACAGTTAAGTCGAGGCTGTTCATGTAAGCATGACAACGATCATATAAACCTTTTATGATCGCTGAACCTGTCTGCCATCAAAAATTGATAATAAATAATAAAATTATTATTGTTATTATTATAAATATTAATATTTATTATTATTATTATTTATTATTATTATTATTATTTTTTTGAATTAAATATTATTATAGCTGATTTAAATGTATAGATATAAAAAATATAATGTAAACATTTATATTTAGCAATATTATATATTAATATAAATTTAGATTCAAAAATGGTATAAGAAGATAGTAGAAAAAATAATATTGCACCATTGAACAATCATTATAAAATTAAATTGAAAATTAGAAATAATATTTAATAATAATAAAAGTAACAATATAATAAAATTAAAAGTAATAAATAGATTGGGGTCATTCAACAACAATAATGCATTTAGAATCTATAATCCTTGGTCAGAGAAGGCAGGCTTCACGGTCTAATTGCCTCCCGCTCAAGAGAGTGATTATTCTTTGTGCGACCATAATTTGTGCCAAGTTTATGTGAACATGTATTGCACGCAGTCATGCGCTGATCTGCGTTTACTTGCGAACACTTACAATATTTATGTAAACCAGGCATTTTTGGTATGACATTCAACTATTAACACAAAAAACTATCTGACGTCTGATTTATCGAGTGTCTTCCATTGATGAAATGTTCAACGGTTTGAGCTGTAACCATTCACCAATGGTTTCATTACGTATGAGTCACCATGATGGTCGATATTTGTACAACTCTTTGGACTCGTTTGCCAAAGCATTGCGATGTAAGGCTCACATGCATGTGGGCAGCATTGACACATAGACATAGTAGCATGTCTATGGTCTTTGTATAGATACGAGATTTTTTATTGACTAGTAGTTTTACCCGTTTATTCAACTGCAGCCACCTGTCTTACTCCTGCCCAGCCCCGCTTCACTCGTAGCCCAACTTTAATTCTGAACCCCCTTTGCTTTTACTCACACTCTGCTTTGACCCTGATCTTCCCTACCCTGCTTTACTTTTACCTCTCACACTCTACTTTCACCCTTTCCCTGCTCTACCCCACCTCCCCATTCCTCTTCTTTTCTGCTTCGCTCTACTTTTTTCTCGTTGAGTTACCTTATCTCCTCATTGTTCCACTTCTGCCCAGCTTTACCCTCTTCATCTCTCGATTCCTCCCTCGCTCTCTCTCTGTATTTATTTTTCTTATTTTTGTTCAACTTGATAGATGACATGCTAACTCTCTGTAATGCTACATGTTTCATGGAGTTCCGTGTTGAAACTTTACTAATTACTTATACTGTATTTATCGCTGCAGTCAACTAGTACAAAAAGTACTGACAAAGCAAAACAATGAACTATAGAGTAGATTTTTTTAGCATTACTCGGGCTACATGCGAGATAGAGCGAAAGAATGCGGACATGTCACTTGCGAGCATGCTACTTTCACTGATTACCTTACCTACCTTACCTAAGCTTGTTTATAGTGAGCCGTTATTTAGTCTCGTATTAGTGACCACCATCCTCTCACGTTACATAATAGTTATTGATTATCTTTCATTTTTTCGTACCATCACCATTTTTATTATTATTGTTGTTATTCATTCTCCATTGCAATGAAAGTCCTAATAATTTTAACAATAATAAACTATTTAAATACTAAGAAAGTGAAAAGTTGTATTTTAAAAATTAATTCCGGTTCTAACTACACAAGTTTCATTCACCTACGCATAGTGTCTGTGTATCATAAAATGATTATCAGCAGAAGTCAATTTACATGCATAACAAAACCAGTCTGATTAATGTACACAATTGCAATTCTAGTTGACGACTTGAGCCAGGTGTAACCGGGGGGCCGCAGTCAGCATGGTTTGCCAACAGCATACCATGTAATTTCAGTGAATAATGGGATCTATGCATACTGGAAAAAACAATATCTGTGAAAAACCACAACGGAATTACCTATTCGACACTCAAACCATTTGGTTATAGTGAAGAGTGATTTTATTTTTATTTGTGTCCTCCGGTGTTAAGGAAAAGAATTAAATTCATTACATCTCTGGTTAGAAAGTGACTGGCAACAACTATTCCCGCTGTACAACTAATTCATCCAATTCTGTTTGCACAGCAGTTCTCAACTCTCTCGGTGTATTGTAACTTGGCATATCGAAAAAGTACGAACAGACAGAATCACCAACAGGCAGACGTTTTTTTAATGTTTTCATATCTGTAAACATAGACCTTTACCCATCGAACTTTAACCTGCCCACCCCCTTCACTCCTACCCCACTTCACCTTTATTTCCCTCTTACCAAAACGCTCTGTCACCAACCAACCCGGTCCTTCCCCCCAGGCTTTTTCCCTGCCATGCCCTTCTCACCCTCTCTTTGCTCTACTCTTCACCCTGTTCCCCTCCTGTCCTTCTCTATCCACTCAATCTCTTTCTTTCTCTATATTGATTCTCATTTTGATATAAAATGCAGGTACTGACGTGTTTTTGAGCTAGCTGTATGTTGAAATTTATCAATAAATTGTCTCATGATAACTACCGCAGTCTTGAAAGCCTGGTTCACATACATATCGTAGATGCTCGCAAGTGATCGTCGCGGATCCCTCGTACGAGCATCTGCGATGTATGTGAACCTGGATTTCCTGTGGCTCGTACCCTGTCATAGAAGCTCGTAGAAAAGTTCGGCTGAACAAACTTTCGTGTTAGTTGTACGATAGAGAGTCAATTTTCTTACTTTCTATCTCAAAAACCACATTCAGGTCAAGGTTACTCATGTAAAAATGACTGCCATCAAAAAAAATAAGTAAATAAATAAATAATAAAATTATTATTGTTTAATTATAAATATTGATTATTATTTATTATTAAGTTTCTGAGTGAAATATTTTGATAGTTGATTTAAATGTATCAATATGTATATTTTCTTTAAATTTTTATATAATAGCATAATTAGCATATTATTATAAATTGAGATTCAAAATTTTGTATTAAGAGATGGTAAAAAAATGATAATGCACCATTGAATGACAGATATAAATTTAATAAAAAAATACGGAATAACATTAAAAGATAATATGAGCAAAAATGTAATAAATTTGTTGTAACTGCTAAAAATAATAAATTATATGGTGTAATTGAACATCATGAATAATTAATTTAGTATGTATATAGTCGTTGGTCAGTGAAGACGTGTTTCGAGATTTTATTACCTCCCAGTCAAAAGAGCGATTATACCTCTTGCGATCGTGGGTGTGCCAAGTTTATGTGAACATGTATCGCGGATCCGTCGCACGAGGAATCCGCGATCACTTGCGAGCATCTACGATGTATGTGAACCAGGCTTAACGCAGACACTACTAACTTGCAAAAACAAATCTATGCGGCCTGGAAAAATGGGTGAAAATGGGCAAACATGGAAGTCAGCAACCAGAAACAATGCTGAGCATTTCTGTAACAGTGAATATAACACTATATCATGCTGAGTATTTTTCAGTTATAGATAGATGTTTGGTGTTCCAAGGCTTGTCCTACTAATTTATGGCATTGATGTAAATAAGTATTAAAATCTTATCTAAATTTTTCTGCCTTTAGAAAGTGGGCCAATTTTATACACTTTCTGTTTCGGCTTTTTCAGGATCTGGTTTTAATTTTTATCTGTGGTACGTGCGCCTGTTTGCCAGTTATTTTTGGCATCTTACCAATTATGAGTGCAATACATTTTACTTTTTTATTTAAGCCAGTCTACTTGGTGCGAAAAATACATTTCACCTCTAACAATAACTCTCTTTGCATTTTGGTACTTACAGTCGCAAAGTTTCACAGCCTGCGGCTCAATGATCGCTGGTGTCAAGTTTGGTAGTATTTTTTATTATTGAAAACCCACATTTATGAGCGTTTGTTTTTCACTTTTTTTAAATCCACAATTGTTGGCTATGTCATCTATTCATTCTGAAATTCAATTTTTCATTACTAGCTCTGCCTTTTACTTTTGAATAGTTTTTTTAGTTTTTGATCTTTCTCTCAATTAGGACTAGGATCCGCGGCACAGACACTTCGCCGTATAATTGGACAACGCTGAACTGTATTCACATTTAAGGTTGGCAATGCCAATCCTCAATTTGTATGTTCACATTTCAGCCTTCAATGTGAGATCTGTCTGCCCATGCAGCAAAATAGTTGTTTTTCACCACATTTCATTAATTTCTGAGTAGTGAAGCCTATACCATAATATAAAACAAAATATGATACCAACTGCCATTTTTTTTCAATGAAAATAATGTGGAGAATGGACAAAGTTGTTCAGAAATAATAGTTTAGTGAAACCAACCTACCGATAATATTTTAATTTCCAAGTATGATAAATGTTTTTACCTTGCTGAAAACACAATGGTATCACACAAAAACTTACTTGGTTATTACTTTTTTATATTAAACGAAGTTCTTACTATGAATGATCGTGAATGGTTTTATATAGGAAGTTATGTTAACAGCAGCCACGTCAACAGTCACTGCCCACTTAAATCTTATTATGCATGGTTAGTCAGGTCATCATTTCACACAACGCAAGTAACTCGGTTTCTTGACTTGGTAAAAATTTGCCTGTGCTATTGAGCCGCAATTGCGCATTTGCTAGGCCTCCTTTATCTAAACTGTAATATCTCTCTGCTGTTTTAAATTTCTATTTTTTAACGCTTATTATAGGGCCATGTACTACCACCGTGATCTCTCCATCAAAAAAATCTACATGTGCCAGAGCGACATTGGTAAAAGCAGTGTCTACTATGGAGACGCTATGCTGAAAATCTCCAAGTTTACTCGAGGCACGCAAGAGGAGATGATAGACATTGAGACGTCTCTTCGCAAAAAGCATTTTGTAAGTTTGGTTGGTGATGTGAGTGGCTGCTTTTACTTGCAGCTTTGTAAACAAAATATGCTGTAACTGAGAAGGTTCTGTGTTTTATTTTTTGCAGTTCTTTGCGCAATGCTAAACATCTGAAATAACGAAAATTATCAGTGATTCGTTTCCCATCCCGAGTTTTTAATATGGTGCGTGTGTATCTGTTGTTAAGATTGTGAGAGGGTAAAAGCATTGGAGGTGAGCTGATTCTCCCCATTCCGATCAATTTGTAGAAATAAAATGTAACGTTTGTGAGCAGCTTCAGTCTCCAAATGGTATTCGGTCTTCGTCTCAAGCTATTAGTACGGTGATCGGTCTCTGCAACGTCGGTAAGCATTTCATCGAGCTGTCCTTTGGCTTCAACCAATCGAGCTCTCGGATATACAGTAGCATTGTTGGATGATGAGTGAAAGTATCAGAGTTCACCATCATTTTTATTTTCCAGTATGCAACCTACGCTACAGTTGACTTTTGCTCTCAAACTCAATTGTCTCCAAACTTTTTTCAACAACTCCAACGCTCCTGATCCATGATAGTCATTTTGGTAGATATCGGCTTGGTCTCTTGGAATTCCATCCCAAAGTCTTACGTTTAAAACCTCTATGACTCTTCCCGTTCTGTGTTTGGTTTTTCTAGCACCCCAATATATAGCTATCAGGTCATCCCATTGTTCATCATGAAAATTTTGAGGTGTGTTATCATCAACAATACATAGAGATGATGGTCTACTAGATACTTCAAAAGTTGAATCACTCATTTCTTGTTCCACCTCCTCCTCCACCTCCTACTCCACCTCCTCCTCCACCTCCTCCTCCACATCCTCCACCTCTGCCTCCTCCACCTCCTCCTCCTCCTCCACCTCCTCCTCCTCCACCTCCTCCACATCCTCCACCTCTGCCTCCTCCACATCCTCCACCTCTGCCTCCTCCACCTCCTCCTCCACATCCTCCACCTCTGCCTCCTCCACCTCCACCTCCTCCTCCACCTCCTCCTCTTCTTCTGACAACCATGCTGCGGTAGAAATGCAGACGGTTGTTTCATGCATTTTATTAGGTCGACACATTGTGTTCACTTGACCAAAAGTGTGTTGCAAGAGGTTGAGAGCAATGCTTCAAACGCTGTTAGTTGTTGGAGACAGATTTGAGACATGTTCAGCTTGAAATTCATGCATTTAGAAGTGAGCAAAGAATGGTATATATGGTCAACAATTAAAGAAAGAGAGCTTGAGTAAAATATGGCACCTGACCTGTATCATATTGCAGTTAGATAGAGTGATGTTTTGAATTCACTTGCATTTGCCTAGGCAAGAAGAATGAACCACCAATATTTTGTCAACAAGCATCATTTTCAAGCTTTCAGCAAGTTTAAAACAATAATTGCAGGTTTACGATGGAGATAACATTCTTAAAATGTTCTTTCATCAAATCAGATAGGGGCCTGTCAAGTGAGAGAATGAGCAAAA
The DNA here is from genome assembly GCA_945261195.1 of Cryptosula pallasiana. Classification (NCBI taxonomy): domain Eukaryota; kingdom Metazoa; phylum Bryozoa; class Gymnolaemata; order Cheilostomatida; family Cryptosulidae; genus Cryptosula; species Cryptosula pallasiana. The sequence continues at coordinate 23,604,461 of OX183140.1, read as the reverse complement.
TGTGTAGCCTGATATGGTGAAGGATCGATATCGATGTCCAGATACAATAAAGCTAAATATTAGTATCAATCAATGCAATCGATGCAGCTTAACAGTTAAGTGCTGTTTCATAGCATAAGTAATAAACGGCATACTCATTCGTCTAACACCAGTTGTCAATTTTGACTTGTTTGAGGACTATAAACATATGCTTGACTCACGCGTGAATCCTTCACTGGATCTTATACTCCTTCCATGTGATATTATTAATAAATTTACATTGATCGTAGCTGAAAATTAGTTTCAGAAGCAAACAACACTCGGGTCCAGACCAAGTCCTAACCACAAAGCACTCCAGTTCTCTGCACTTGTGCAAGTAGCGCTGACCTTGTTTAGTGGTCATAGCGGTTATATCTTTCAACTGTTTTTATTGGACTGAGCAATTTCTGTGACTGTTTATTCTGCTATCGATGGAAGCCAGAGAAAACACACAAAGAAAGACCCACATAATGAAGACCTGATTGCTTTAAAACTGAAGTACCGCTCTTCTTTGATATTGTGGGAAGATGATAGCTGATGGTTCTGAAGGGATTAAATTACAGACACTACTACTTTAGCTTTAGAAGAAAACCAATCAAGAGTTATTTTGAGAAGCAGGCTATGGCATTCGAGGACACCTCTCTTCACTGTCATGTCTGCTGTGGTTATTTTAACAGTCATAAAGCTCTGGTTGCAAATTTTGCTCTGAAAGTTGCTGTAAGTCAGCTTAACCAATATGCTCACCGTAATCTCAACTTTGATATAGTCATACAAAAGCTGTCAGAGGTGATGGTGTATTGACTCAAGCTAGTCCAACTCTGAGTCATTCTAGATGTAAACTATTAATGGCCATGTGTTTGTGCTAAGAGATGGTTCTAAACCCTAAAAGCGCAGAGGCTGGTAATTGAAGGCTACTCATTGTGATAATTATTTGTTGGATCGTTACCACTTAGTTATCGGCTGTCCTTGTCATTAAGATCCCACCACGGAGATTAAAGAGTAAGAAACCAATCACTTTCTGGCAGCTGAAAATGTGGTTTGGTAAAGTTTTTATATTAGAATATCCAAAATTCTTCAACACGTGCCTTTGAAACTCAGGTGGGGTGGAGGGTGCTGTTGACTAGGAGCGTTTCTAGCACAACAACTGGTGTTGTAGAAAGTCAAACTTGGGCACTTTCTATTTTGTGATTATGCAGCACCCTACAGTAATCTGAGGGAGTGCAGAAGTGTGCTTTGTGCGTATATCTGTTTTGCTTGTTGTAGAAGCTGTGTAATTAGATGGTGAATTTTGGTCTATAATTTCCGTTTCATTTAGCAATGGGCTGTAACATTTCTTTTAAAATCGCTATTTGGTTCAGAAACAGCTTGTATCATCAATTATATGTAAAATTCAAGACACAGTTTTTCATAATAAATAGCAGTCTTTGATTCTTGACTAGCTTGATGAAGCTGCAAAACAAAAAAATAAAATCTTTGCTTCCAAGTACCAACAACAAATTGCTGATTCAAAAATAAATTCAAATTTTTATAGCCCTGGGAGTAGTGTTGTTTTTTCAGCCCGAAACGGTTATCATCGTGATAAGTCCTGTATTGGACAGGTTTTCTTTTCTGCAAGTGATAACATAGCTATGAAGTTTTTTTGGGGGGGAAATGTTTAAGTTTGTTTGTTTATTTGGTGCTGGAAATACACATGGTTGCTTCCAGTTGCACCTCTATCAGAGCAGATCTCAATCTTTAAGCTCAGAACATTGAGGGATCTGTCAGCAGTAAGGATCATAGGCCATAGGACCATTTCTGTATAATTGTAATATTATTCAATCGATTTATATTTTCATAGTGATCCTAAGCACTTGTTTTTGCTTTTCCAGTGCTGCAAACACGATTATGATTGACATTATTACCCTGACCAATGAACTTTATAGTTGGGATAAGATTCAAATATTAGACTAACACAATTTTTATACCCAATTGAAATTACTAAAACAGTTTTCCTTCCAAGCTTGCCAAAGCGTCTTGCTTCCCAAAAGGTTGCACAATTTCCTTTTAAACTGCCAGGTTGTTGCAGGCTGAGGCGCACCAACCCACAAGGTCGAGTTTGAATCTCAAGTTGCAGTGATTTTATAACTGCGTGACACAGTCGAGTCAGTTTTATGGTTTGATATAGCAATATTTTTTTTTTTAACTTTTTGTATAATGTAAACAATGATCGTTATAACATTGTGAGATTATTATGTAATTAATTATTTTCGCTATTACTTTATGATAAAATTAATTGAATTTTATATGTTTGATAATAATTAAGTTGCTTGCAAAGTAGTTGTTATTATTTTAGACGCTAACATGGAAAAACAATGTTTGAGCATTATGATTGAGTCGGAGTTTCTTTTTTCAATAATAATTAGTTTATTTAGCTGTTGGCGAGTCAAACTTCCAAAATGCAATGAGAACTACTACCTGGTAGAAAACTAGTAGTTGTTAATCCACACTTTTTTACCTAACTGAGTAAAAAGGAATGCATTGCATTAGCTATGATTATCAGGAAACTCCTAGGTTGGCAAACTCCAAAATTGAATGTTGCAATTATGTAAAAGGCAATTGTGTATGCAATCACCTATTGAAGTCGGATGTGGTAGCTCTTGTGTAAATGCAGGTCAACTCTGTGATTTCCCAACCATCATTTTCGAATGAAAGTACACATGAATATACTGGCAAACAAACAAAAAGTTTCAACAAAATTCAAATACGATTAGTTGGCAAACATGTGAACTCAGAAAATTTAATTACCTCTCCAGTGCATTACGAAATTTAAACGGTGCTGACCACCTGCTCAAGATATGATTTAAAATTCACTTTCATTTCAACTACAACTTGTCTATTTTATGCAATTTCTTGCATTTGTTGAAGTGTCACTGCTTACAACTCAGTCGCACTCTGTACATGTAAATAATTTAACGTAACTGAACCCAATGGGAAGGACACTGGTTGTTGTGTGACCATATTTGTTGATTGTTGTAGCTCAGGAAATATTTCCACCACCCAGAACCTTGGGAAAGTACGGATGACAAAGTATATCAGAAAAAACATGACTGGTTTTCCTTTGGTGTATGTAAGTTCTGTCACTTTCACTTTACTATAACTTGGTATATACATTCCTCTCGTCCATCTGCTTCTTACTTCTCAAGGCATATTCTCTCGGTTCACTCTTGTGCCGTATTCATATTGTTTGTGTTCAACTCTATTGTCTCTCTAATGAGATTTCATCATGGAAATTACATAACTTATTAATGTACTGTGGAAATTTTTTTATTTGTCATACTCGTTTGTGACAAGGTTAACCTGGTTCTTGCGCATGCAGTCTGGGCTCCCCCCACAGGAGTTTTTGGGGTGATCCCTCAAAGTTCCTAAAAGTCCCCCATCCCCAGTGTGCCTACTGAGAAAGTTTGCGTAACACCATTATTTTTTCAACTGGAACATCGATGACATTTTTCCCCATTTCTTTTATTACACTTCCCATACACAAAGTCATTGGTGTTATCCACAAACTTGTCATATGGAGCTTTTGTCTGTTTGCTGCAACAAAATTTTCGAGTTGCAGTTCCCGTAAACCCTAATTTATAGACAATAATAAAGTTGGACTTAAGATCGTCAGAGTCGCAAGTTGATTAACTCATGGGCCGCATGCTGTAACAATGCTGCGATAGCGAGATGGCTTAAAAAATTCCCAGTGGTAAGCTACATCTGTATCCATCAGCATCAATCTCTCGTCGCCATAAAAAACCAAAAAAAAATTATTATTTCTATTACTAGTTTCATTTTATTGTTTTGCTAAAAAACTGAAATTCTCAAGCAACAATTAGTACTGGGGAGAGGCACTGCATTCAGTGTGTCTTGTATAATTCAATGTTGGAAAATTAAATGAAATACATTGAGTTATCGATGGTTTGGGATGTTACAATCTTGCTTTATATTACGTTTTTGCAGGTAGATGTAAATTAAGTAAAACCAAATGTATAACAGATTGTATCCGAGTAAATTGTTTCTCTCTGATAAATAGTTGACAACTTATCAAAGAAAAAACTGAAAAGTTTGTTCCTCATGATCTTTACAACAAAATCTAATTTCAAGTTTTTTTCCTTTCATTGACTTTTAAACAACTTCATATTCATGTTATTAGGGTGGCTTTTTGATTTATAAAGATTTGTAAGTGGAATCTTTTTTGCTTTGCTCTAAGCTGACACAACAATAGTTTTCCTCTGATCCTAATTAAAATTCCCAAATTGAAGGGAGGGGGCGGGGGTGGCTGACTAAAGCAATGTTGTGTTAGACATCAACAACAGTATAGTTTTATATTTAAATATCCCAGTGGATAGGTCTAAATTATTACTGTGCGCTTCTTCTCAACTTTAGAGTGAAACTTTGACTTTCTAGTACAAGCTTTATATAAAAAATTTCTAACCAAACCAGGACTCAACTCATTTTAGTAAGAAAAACTGCGACTTCTCACCTCAGATTAGAGATTGTATTATGGAATCGTTTTAAGTTATTCTCAATGGTTGTTAGTTGTGACCATAGAATTACCTCTCCTTCTAGAGTGCTAACCATATGTCTAATAGCACATGATGGCTGGTGACACGAGGTAAGCACTTTTTACATAGTAGGCATTTTCGGACCGAGAACGTGCATGCCAAAACGGGCGAATTTTTCGTTTTTCGGCGAGTACAAAACCTGATTTTTGGAACTCTATACTGAACGGTGGTTTTACCATTCAGGGGGTCGTTCACTATACGGCGTTCTTGCTCCGAATACGTACAATTCTGCTATAATAAATATTTTTGCATAATATGAGCCCTTTTATGGCAGCAACCATTTTCGCTTAGATGCAACACATATATATATTAACTATAATAAATAATTATTATTTTTATTATTAAATGGTAATAAAAATTATTTTTTTATTTATTGAAGTATTATTATTGTTGTTTATTATTATAATAATTATTTATCACTGCTATCTTCTGCTGTTAGTTAGCAAATAGATAAAAAACGATCATGATTCATAAATAATTAAAACTTGACAACCTCTGAGGGCGGCCATCTTTTTAATTGTTTCCGGATTTTTGCGACTAGTTGACAACAAGGGAACACAACTCCTAATATATAAATTTGCGTTTTTGAACGTTCAACTCACAGAAATTATGCCAAGAACGAACGTCGAAATTTCATTCGGAAGCACTTTCCCGTACCAATTTTTTCGAGGCATGGACGTTGTTGATCCGAAAATGCCTAGTGTGTGCACTATCATATGGTATCGAAGAACAAGCTTGCTCTTCCATGTAAGATCAGTTTTAGAATTTTAGCCATAGAGGGATAACTAGCTCTAGTGCGCCACTTTTACATGAGGCGTAAAATCATCAAATTTGAGCATTAGTTGGTTGGCTGTTAGGAGAGGAGATGGTTCTATGGTTGGGGCCTTGATTGAAACATGATAACAAGTGGAGTGGGTTGAGATTGTGTACAGAAGATTATTTCTGTTTGCAAGCCTGCATGAATAAAGCAACGGAGTGACTTATATATTGGTGCTAACTCTCAAAATGGGTTTACATGGCAGTTGTTCAGCTGGTAACCCAACTTATTTACCAGAGTTTAGGTTTCACAACATTAACTATTATCATCATCATCATTTAATATTGTTGTATATTAGTATTTATAATCATCTTTCATGAAAGTACTTTTATATATTAACTAACCTAAAATGCACCTGTCTCTCTATGAGGCTGTCCTCCTTGTATTTTTATCCATGCACGCTTGTACAAACAGATATTGGGCGTCTTAATTGTGAGGTCAGATATGGATTTTGCCAGTTACTTCATAACCAGAGATGTTTATGAACTTAATTTTTCGACTTCACAAAATGCAACTGTTTTCTTCCTGTTGAATTACCGTGCCAATGTGACCCCATTTTTTTATGTGACATAGATTCACTTTGTGGACCTTAGGTGTTCCACTCATGCTGATTGATTATTTGGTCTAATGGTACAGATAAAACATGGTGTTTGATTTAAATGCATAAAACATGCATAATCTTTGTGTTTTTCGGTAAACCCCTATTTGAACGATTGTTTATTACTTTGTTGTGTTTGCTTAGCAGTATTAATATCATTATATATTGTTTTGATGGTTGTTACTATTATATTATATTATTCATTTGAAGTTATCAATTATGATAGGTGTTTGTAAATAAAGTGGATAATACTGAAGAAAACAAACTATTTGTTATCATTCATCACAGCTCTCTCGTTGTAATCCTTAAAGTAAATAATAATTGTGTTATTAATTATTATCAGCAGTGGTAGCCGTTTTTCATACCTTCTTCATTTGTACCTTATGAAATTCCGTAATGTTGATATCAAATATTGTTTAACTTGATCAATGAATCATCAGAATTAATCGCCAACAGGGTAGCTGGAATCACGGGAATTTATCTGTGGTTGTGTACAACGGGTAGACCCTATAGTTACATTGAGTAATTTTGTTTCATAATTAGCGTATGATCTACCAAGTTGCAGACTACATTTGACTTGAAGTAGTTGTTGGGTTTGCAGTTAATGGTGGGGAATCGTTTTATTTTTTTTGCACTATTCACTCTGTGGAATTGTGTTTTTTCGTGTCAAAAAGTGCTTGTATATTCAAATCTTGATGACAAAGTACTCGCTTGAAAAACTTAAAACAACACAAAACGAAGACATCAACCATTTTCAAATATCAATAAAAAATAGTTTTTATGACTGTTTTAGAAGTTGGGCACTGTCCTACTGCACACTCACACATACGCACATACGTATGTAGGAGCCAATCTTGTATGCTTGTAGACATAGTAGATGTGTTGGTGAATGTGCTGCCAGTCTCTGATGAACTGCGAAACAAACTAATACCAGAGGGTGGCATCCTTCATCTGCCGATGTCTAATGATGTCTGGGACTATAGAAATTTTGTCTCCCAAATTGGCGAGTGTGTTGGAGATGTTGTATGGAATGAGCGTACAAGTGTACCCTTGTTAGAACAGTATTTGGGTGAGTGAAGCTTTCACAGTTATTTCAGCGCAATTGGGAAAGGTGTTGGTAATTTTTTTGTTGAGCAATGAAAAGAAAATTTACAGAGGAAAAAAGTGGCCAGCACAGATTTCACATATATAGTTTATAGGAAATGATTGTGTCTGGCCACTGCGCTAGGTGGTGTTGCTTTGGGGTCTTGAGTTCAAACCGCGGTCAGGTAAGTAAAGTTTTTCAGCAGTTGCAGAAAGTACTAATGCCTTATTGGCGTAGGAACTTGTTCTAGCAACAAAAAAATTGTTCATATGAAATTTTCTGTTGAAGTGAGGCCACACGATTATTATTATTTGGTGAATACAAATTTGGAAGCTGCTTCTTTTTACTAATCGTGTCCCAAACCGTGCCACATTGAAGCATCAGCCGAAATCAGCTTTGGACTGGACTATCTTGATAGGTTTTATTTCCTCATGTGAAAGTGAGCAGGAGATTTTTTCCTGTCAACGATTATATACAATCGTTGACAGTAATATAAATAAAATTATTAGTATAACGTTTCATAAGCATGTTAATGTCAATAAAAATTCGGATTATTGTTTGTTTGTAGAACTACTATTTGTAACTATTACATATTAATTAACTGATTAAATAAATAAATTGATTTAATTATTAATAACGATTGTATCTATGTTAACATCTGCTAGCGACCTTATTCACGGAATGATCCGTAGAGAAGATAATTCTTGAAATGGAGAAGAGAACTTTGGTTTTATTGGCGATGACACGATTTTGGTGAATGTGTTTACTTCAGAAGAAATTGGAATTCTAGCCAAAAACAGTTTTGCTATCGTTTTTGCATTAGATATAGCCAAATAGAATGATCGTGTGGCCACACCTTTAGTCAGTTTAGCAAAAACATAAAAGGATGATAATAGTTAGTGGGACTCCATTTTCAAATGTTTATAGAAATGGGATTTGTTTTGGTATCAGCTCAAAACTTTGTAGTAATAAGTATCTAACTACACTGTTAGTTTGAAGTCCAAACACAGAATACTGCGCTGGTTGCACAAGGATATTAAACAAAATGAAAATGGAACTTTATTAAGTGGCAGCTGAAGCACAGCGATTAAAGTTTTGTTATGCCAGTCACCTGACAACTAACTGATTTATGACGTCTAGTGATCACTTGTTACGCCCAAAGTTCCATCCAATGACAGCACATTGTGCTTTGTGTGCGAGCCTGCTCATCTTTTCCTGTAGGATGCAAAGCGTGGCAATTAATTAAAGCGAGGTTTGTGTTAAACTATTTTAATAAATAGCTCAGTTTGGCCAGCCATTACTGTTTTAAGTATTTTTATTACGATTTTTTATCATCATTTATATAGTTAGAATCTATCATGAATATAATAAAATGAAATAAATAATTCTTTTTCAAAAAGCAATTGTGCTATATGAAAGGCCATGTGCTTGCTCTGGACGACCCTGACTTAGAGATCAGCCAATAACAGCACAGAGAAAATAAATCAATTGGTGAGATTATGCCATCCAGTGGTCCAATCATACGTAAACATCGCAACCAACAAATTTCCCAAACATGACATTTCTTGATCATGATGAAACTATAATACTCTCTATGTTTGATGAGCAACAAACTCGTTTCGATCGAAAATATAGTTTTGTTTACAGTTTCATCAAAGATTCACCCTCATGTAACCAGGTCTTACTCCTGCATTCTTGTGTTTGTGAGGAAATTCATTCAACAAAGATTACTAATGATCTATTTCTCTGAGACACTGATGTCTGCTGTAGCTACTGCCAAGACATGCATGTCGATGATGACCGAGGATGATAAAGAAATCAGCAGTATAGAACGGGTCATTCATTATGAGTTTCCACGCTCTTTGAAGAATAGATTTCCCGATGAACATGGAATAAGATTTGAACCATACAACTTTGAGTACGAGTTGACCAGCTGGACTGCTGATTTACTGGTAATTATGTGGCCGTCAATGCCAACTATCTCTATCCTATTTAGTGTCGACACATGCTCACAGCTATAATCTTGTAAAATAGTCATCAAATTTACTTGCAGAGAGCCTTGTGGGTTCTGCAAACTTATATAGATAACACTCAATTGTTAGAAAGTAATGCTCTGATAAAGGTTTAACTGCCAAAATCTTGCGCTGTTAATTATAAATCTATGCATTTTTTATGTTTTCCATGAAACTTTTATATTCAGTGTTGCAGTGTGCTGCTATTGCTGGATAAAAAAAAAGAAGCTTAAATGAAATTAAATAGCTACTTTGGAGTTTACTAGGTGGATTTGCGGGCTGGATTGATGAACATCTGCTATTATTCGTATTTGAGATCCACATCGATGGGCGGTGAACGCATCGAACCAGGAGTTAACATTTTATTATATAATGATAAGAGATAATATCCTTCAATCCGAATCAGGTGTATAGATATAAAATTCCAATGTGCATTGTTGGGAGCATAACTATTTTCACAGGTAAAAGCAATTCATGACGATTATTTTGTCATTGATTCCTCACTGCTACACGTAGCATGATGTAACTGGATGTACAGATACTGATAGCGAGTTAAAGAATAAACAGCTTTACACTTGTCCGGTTGACAATGTTTATTTCAAAGCAATTCATTATTGGTCAACTATAACAATAACATTTATTTTTATTGCTCTAACAAAATGGCTCTGCTTTTTGCTATTGTGATCTATTTATTTACAACATGTTATTATTGTACATGACAATCATAACAATTAATAATAATAAACAACATATATAGTTTATGTTATTAATAAATAATGATAAAATAATAATACCGAGAATAAACTGCTTTAAAATAAACGTCACCCAAACGGGCATGTATTAATTTTATGTGTTGGATCGGTACTTTTTGCGACCTATGAGAATACGTCACAAATTAATTTAAATTTTCTTGTTTGAATGTTTTTTTGCAATCCACTTGAAATATTGCTACCGACCCATTTGCATGAATAAATTGAGAGAAATATTATTTATTCAATTTATTGTATGAATCAATCCAGCCCACTAATACACCTTACACCAAGTTTTCATATTTAGCACAAAATAGTTCATTATTAAGACAAATACAGTGAAACTAGCATGAATCATCCCCGGAGAAATTACTGAACCCGGTTATTCAATGTCACATTCAAGGTCCAAACTTTCGCCATCAAAAATGGCTTCCCAAAAGTAGATGTCGTCATTTTTAGTTCGATCGAAAAATTTTCGTGTTTCCGATTTTCATAACTAGATTTCACGCAAGATTCGCGAAAAGCCTTAGACAAAGCATGGTGCTTTCAAACAGAATTTGTCTTATTGCAATGAATAGGATAAATTTTGTCAATTGTCTATCGCGCGCTGTTAAAATCATGTAATCAAAGAGTTATCTTCTCTTGTGACTGACAAATTTTTTTGAATTGCATTCACTGAAAAAAAGAAAAATGGGCAACTTGTGCAAAAAACTATTACTGGGGAAACCCAAAAAATAATTATTGCAGGCTTGTATACAACAATGGACAAATTCTGGAAGTACCGGTAATAAATTGGGGTTTTTCCATTGTTTGAAAACTTTTGCAGTCTGAGCGTTTTTCTCTATTATAATTGTTATTAATTGCAATACCATTTTACTATTATTGTTGTACCCTATATTTATAGTCTCCTTAGGTAAATTCGGACAATTCAATACCATTACTAATTAGATGGTTTTTTGTTGGCCCTTCAACATCGATTTATGCAGGTTTCACTGTAGTTTAATATTGCAAATAGGAAATTTAATTAACGGGGTCCAGGTAGGTAGGTGGCGCTAGTAATGGAGAAACCAGAAGCCCGCTTGCCACGACCCATATCATTTAAACAAAAGTCAATTCTTTTTAACAAGATAATCATTTTTTTCCCCTATTTACGGCAGTAGATAGGTATGGGTGTGTAGTAATTATGATGCGCCTTTAACATAAACCACAGCAGTTCATCATCCTTGTTGAAGAAAGCCGCAATAATTTACCAATGGCGCACTTCACTGGTTTACGTTGGCTAGCTCAATCAAATCCCACATGCGAACGAAACTATTGCTCTATCCGTGGGCATGGAAATTGCCTAGTGCTGCCATGCAGTTAGATAGTGTGCCTACTGGCTTGATTTGCTAGTAGTGTACACATGAGTGAGCAGTGGGCTGAGATCGTTAGCTGGACAAGCACAAGCTTGTTTGGTTGAAGGCACGAGCACTTGCACAGATGAAGCGGAAGATCCAGGGACCTTCACTGAGTCAAGATCAAGCGCCGAGGATTACGAGCTACGGACTGATGGTTTGACGTCATTTATATCTATTGATATTGGCGGCTAGCCAGTTCTCATTCAGCCAGCTATCTATTTAATTTTTTTGTGATTAATTCAACCTATTATGAATCAATTTTTTGTTGTGCTAGCTCTCAGTTAAGCCAATCGTATGCTATCATCTTCAACTGCTATCCTTTCCTATAAATAGCGAGGCAGTTCGCCCAATGCTCAGAGTTGTTTTAGATTTGCTTAGAGTTAGTCAGAATTAGTTTTAGCTAAAGCTGAGATGTATCTAGTCTATAAGCGTCAGCGATTGCTTGTGCTGTCTTAGTGTTGGATCTAAGAGTCAAGTTACTGTACGCTTGTAAGGACTTTTTATCCGACAAGCTTTTGTGCTCTACTAATGAATTATTATTAATCTGAAACACGTGTATTTAGTGAGGCCGGTTGCCTGTATCAGTTTTGTTCGCATACCTTACAAACCGGATCTGTCTGCTATACAGACCTTCTACAACAGAGAGCCTATACTACCATGCCGGTAGCGCTTGCTGTTCGTATCAACTGCGTTCTACAGAGAGCCTACGCTACCACTCTATTTGCACTCTGTATTACTGTACTGCTATTATCATACAGTGCAGGGGTCTTTCTATCAGTTGTCGGTGAAGGTAATTTCGAGACCCTAACGAAATCCTTTACAATATTTCATTCATTTTTTTTACGTGAATAAAGCAAAGTCTTTCAAAAAAGAACTTGCTAAGTCTATATTGATTCCTTGACCTTTCAAACAACATGCTGTTAGTCATATCAGCTGCTTAAAATGTCACATATCAGGATCCTAGTCCAGCCAGTCGTGATTGTTGATGATAAGTTGAACGATAGACCAGGCTACTTCCAGTTGCATCGCTAAAGTGAAACTGCTCTGCCAGCCCCCCATCAATGAAGGATATGTAGTTTTTTATGTTCTGTTCATCATACATTTTCATGTTTACTTGATTTTTTTGCTCATTGTGAATATAACTCCTACACCAGTTTACTTATACTTAGTGTCAAATAGGGGAGCGGGAGGGGGAGTGAAAGGGTGTTACTATTACTAAACGTGTCAAATAATAGCTGTGAAGCTCTTGTGTTTCTTTTATAAGACTAAATGAATGTAGGCTCCTTAGAAATCAGAGTGCCGTTCTGATCACTGATATTATATAAAAAGTGACGTGTAATTTGGTTGTGTATTTATTAATGAGAGATTAAATCCATGAGAGTGTCTTAAACCTATGAAAACTTTTCACTATAATTTAAATGTAGAACCAACAAACAATGCACAACAAAGTTTTGCTTGCATTTGGACAGTTAAGTTACCGATTCTGTACATCTTTTAGTGGACGTATGATGACTCTCGAACGGACACATCTAAAAAGTTTGTTCTCTCTCGACCAAAAGGTCGTAAAAGTATTAAGAAAAAAACAAGGGAGAAAGAAAGGCCTGTATGCCAAGCCTGTCTACTGAGACCCTCAGGTTGGAGTAGATGTATTGCTTGTAAATTACCCCTCTACTACACCACTGTTCATAATGCAGCATGTACACCAATGGAATCGGCTGAAAAAAAATCACAAATTACTCATCGATCAATTATTTTGACAATAATTGGTCAAAACATGATGTTTATCTTTGTTTATAAAAAAAGCAATGAAATCGATTGACACAACAATCTCAATTTGAGTCGGTAAAATCAAGATTGGAATCAGCTGGTGTACGGATGCAGCATTAGTGTTTTTCCATGTTGGTATGATTACCATGTAATTTCGTTCTTGCAGTAAAAATTCCAACTCGCAACTACAGGCGGTCAATCTCAAGTTCAACTGGTAAAAAAGTGAATCACTTCAAACATGTCAAGTGCGATGAATCATGTAACACGTTTTATTGTGTCTCGTGCTATACCAATGGGGAAAGGTTGTTCTGTCCTAGAAAACACGGCACGACTAGCTCTGTCATTGGTGAGAATTGTGTTAAGTTGTTCAATTTATTATTTGTCACTTACGTAAAAACTAAATTACTGGATAGAATAAAATCAAGAGTTATTTTCGTTGGTTTAATCTGATGTTAATATTGTATCCATTGCTTGTTAGGTCACCACTCTAGCTTTGCACTGATAATGTATGGAGATGAGGAAAATGATTTGTTTATGAACGATTCAAACAACCTGAGTAATGTTTTGAAGCACAGGCTAATCTGTGGAATACCGTAAGTATATTCGAAGAAATTGGTGTATTTTCTTGCGTATAATAATATTAGTCATCTAGTAAATGTCATTGATCTAATGCACAACTGATATACATGGCTCCGTGCACTATGTTCCTATGTTTGGAATTCGTTTGGGTTGAACGGATAACTTGCCCATTCAGGTCATGAGAGTGATGCGTTGTACAAGTTGGTTCGAATTCGTTCGCATTTGTTCTAATCCATTCCTCAATACGTATTGGTTCGGGCTGAGCGTTCATTGGAATCATGTTAATCGTACGCATTGATGAATGTGCATTTGTTTAAGCAGCTCTTCTGTGGAAGAGGTGTCAAACCAGCATTTTGTCTGTAAATCAGTTTTTGTTAATTTTTTTACTGCGGTCTGTTTTTACACTTATATAATGATTACTTTGCAAATTTGAAAACAGCAAAATTTGAACATTTTATACTACTGTCTTGGGAAACTGACAGAGGTATTGATGACAGAGTTCAGAGAATCAAAGCTGTGTTTGATAGGTGGGCAAATTGAATTATTTTTGTTATAATAATTATTAATAATAATTTTATTATAATTTATTATTAATTAACCATTATTTTTTTTATTTATTATTGTAAGATTACTCACCCAGTTAATAATAGAGTTACGCAGGTATCATAGTTACAAGCACACGTCTAGCCACCACGAGCATCACTGTAAAAGAGGCCGAATCCTTGTCAGTCGCTGTCTACAATGATGTCACCACAACCTTGACCTAACATAGACCTTCAAGGTACATTGCGCATGTGTGGAACATGCGCCTTTTTTCAAGCTAGCATAGTGTGACCCTTAATCTATCAAGTAACATAGCCTCAGACTGTCCTACCCAGAGGAACATGATCATGTTCATAGAAACGAATTAGATCCCTATCATCACTAGCGAATTATCAGGAAGTGGGACGGGTAACCTAGCATTACATAAACATTAGCAAAATTAGATCAAGTTAAAGATAAAACTGAAAGTTTACTTACCTTTTATCTAACCTCTTATTTACTGCTGGAGTCTTCTGACCACTAACCATCTCTCGAACTCTCGTTGTTCTCACCACCAGGTTCTACCACACTCCAATCATGGTTCTCCAGCAGTCTCCACTCACCCTCGTCACCAGCTGACACACTCACCAACTCACTTCCATGGGCGCCCATTTCAAACCAGTGCCTGGCTGACCTTCCTTATTGCCACACCCAGGCGCAACTTCTGAACCAGAGCCTGACTGGCATTCCCTATTGTCGGGCTCATCAGCCACAAGCTCACCAGGACAAGCTTCCGCAACCTTAACCTCTGCAGTGACAGCACTTGTATGTTGGTCCACAGGTGGGTCCTCAACCCTACTTGCAGTCTTCACCTCTATAGAGGTGAAGGTGCACCTCAGGTAGAGGTGAAGGTGCACCCCAGGTAGAGGTGCACTTGGCACAACAGATTGGGCGGTAGAAGACAACTCCTCAAATTGTGTGACAATGCTAGGAGCTGACTTTGCTCCCTCCAAAAGCTCCTGTCGCTTTGCCAGGTTGGAAATGGGAGCTTTACAAACCTGCCCATTTTCCAGCTCCAGTTCCAGCTGCCACTCATCCACATCCACTGCCTCTATCGCACACCAGAACTCCAACTTTGTTCTTCTCACTGCCAAAGCCACTCAGCTCTCCTTCACCACCCTTGGGCTCATAAAAGAGTCCACCAGAACAGCATGCAAAAAACTATTAACCTTTACTGAAAAGGCTGCTTCGTTTTCGCCTAGACCGTCTGAGAGTAACTCAGGCCTCCAACAGCAGTAGCACTACTACCCTCTGCCTCAGATGCTGATGCCTGCTCGGGTGCCAAGTCCGCCCGGTGTTTACTACTTCTAAGGTAGTTAGAACCTCTAGCTGGACATTCTGCCGTGGCATGTCCACCCTTACCACACCAATCACAAGTAGGAGCACTGCACTTTCCAACCCAATGCCCTCTCTTGTCCACACTTATTGCAGGCGTTACTTTGGTAATCAGCTGCAACATAATCCCTAAAACAATGGCAGAAGTTGCAATATTTACCACCATTAGAACCATAAATTTTCTTACTGTCACTACCTGAACTCTTCTTTTCTCCACCACCACCTGAACTTCCAACACCACCAGAACTACCAGCGCCATTTCTTGAGCTATCTCCAGCTCCACCTCCTGAACCACTCCCTTTGCTATCTCGACCTCCTCCTGGGTCCTTGCAGCGTGCCATAACCCCCAACAAAGTTCTACAAAATGCCAAACATTCTAAGTTCAATCTGGCAGGTAATTTGACATTAAATAACTCTGAACCATCAAAGGTATCTTCACTAGAAGACAACTTAAGGGAATCACACCTAACATGGTCTTGAAAAGACAAATCGTTATTTATATCATTAGCAGGAAGTTCTGCCTCAGCAGCCACCCCTGTACTGTCAAGCATATGAGCCTGCTTCTTAACTGGCAAAAAAGAAGGTTGAGAAAGATCCTCCTCTTCCCCTGTCGTTCTTAGTCGTTATTTGAACACACCCCAATTATTCCTAGCACTAACTCATGATAAAACTCCTAATTTCCATACAACAAGAAGAGATGTTCTCTATTCCTACGGATCTCTCTTAGACCTGTCTTATCCTTACCCGCACCACTATACCCATAGAACTTTGATCACTTGGTGTTTTTCTATACACCCTCTTACCTGGCAGCAACCTAGGTAACACAGCTGTCCTGCATTTCTCATCCCACTTTCTTTTAAGTTTATGCCCTTAGCTTGGTCTCTCTCTCCTCAAAATCATCACACCAACATTGCTGTCAAGAGGACACCCTATCCTAGACCTAGTGGCTCTACCAAACTTAGGGTCACTAGATGTAAAACCAGAAGACAAAGGAGTAGTTTGGAATCTGAACCTATCAAATTGTTTACGTACACGGGCTTTAAATAGATGAACGCAACCATTTATGCTGCAGTTTTCTTGGCGTTTAATCATTGATTTAATCCTGTAAAAACTTTGTACCTACCTTGAACGAACGTTATTAGAGAGATAGTTGGTGAAAGTAGTGACTATTCTGCTGTCAACCAAATGGTACAGCATGTCATTACCGAACTGAGCCCGAGTTGGATTTCTACTATATAATCAGTATGGCATCCTGCCAGACTAACAAGCTTTAGCTATAATGTGCAAACCGGATCTATTCCGCTATAGTCTTGTAGGTTCTTAATAATAGCACAAAGATCACACTAACTACTTCTTCGACCAGCGCCTTACCAGTTCTAGTCTGACGCAGGAAATGCAGCAGTATTTATGCAGTAAGAGGTGCTAATATTTGCAAGTAAGGCAGTTAAAAATACAAAATACAATTGGTTATAAGTAAACGGGCTGAATAGCCGTTAGTAAAAATTACAGTTGAACTGCATGTACATATAGCAGCATTGCGGGGTTTTCCAGTTTCTGGAGAAGTTGGCTATCATTTTTCAGACCATTGCCTGATCTTGATCCTAATCAAAAAATTGCTAGCTAGTCCCTTAATCAACTAAGCACAATGCGCAAATGTCCTACCGCCATTTCCAATAATATCAAGTAAGCTCCATCGCCCTGATCTGTCAACTATTGTATGATAATTTGTGGGTTACAGTTTGCAACAGCGAGTTTGACCGGGATCGCTGAAGAATGGACAGTAACAAAAAGTTGTGCAATTTTGGGCAGGTATTTTTCCTGTCACCAAGGAAAAATGGCTAGTACGATCACTATATGTACATTAGGTATCACTAGATTAACAATGTGGCTGCTCCTTTGGGTTTTCCAAGCCAGCCACTTTAGGGAAAGTATCCATCGCTAGTCGAGGGGATGTTTCTTCTTCATCTACTACTAGCACATCTTGCTAGCAAGCACAGCCAATAGTTGGTACCCAGCCAGCAAGAGCATTCAGTAACCTAGCACACCAGTTAGCAAGCGCAATCAATTGGCTGGCACTCCAGCCAGCAGTGCACCAGTCAGCAAGCTCAAGTATATACTAAAATAGTACACGCATACAGTCGCTGTTCTACTGTTAAAGCAGTGCTACATACGCTAGTGAATATGTATTTTCCACTGTCATCTAGTGGCCAGACTAGCGAACGCACTACAATACCATGAAAACAATTCGTATTCTTGGTCACGAAAAAGACAGGTTCATTTTTTCCTTTTATAGCTTTTTTAGACCCGTCGTGAAAATTGTCTTTGGTTACCAATGCTCTGATTTCGTTTCAAGTAGGCACGTTACAATTTATTCATAATAACTAAGAGTTAGAGTTAATGGTGTGTAAAGAATCGGTTGCTTTAATAATATTCATTGGTTTGCACCTATATAGGAACTTACTGAGCCCTTACTTCATGTGCAAGCTAGGACAGGAACTATCCTCTGGATTGATATTCTAATAGCTCTGCTACTGGTCAATTTTTTATGCTATATTTTAGCGGTGCTATTGTTGTGCCACAAACCATCTGTGCTATTGTCGTGACAGCTGTTTTGACTTTGACCTAAAAAAAATAACCAAAAGTCCGCCTGCAAGGAAGCAACTAATCAAGACAATTATTATTATTATTATTATTAATGTACTCGATAAAATATTTCAACTATTCCAGGTTTTCTCCATTCATTTTCGTCTGCTTTATGGCTGACTGTTAGTGTTACAGAGTTGAAAAAAACACCATAAGACTCACCAAGACCTATTCTATTGGTAGATTTTTTAATAATGCTAACTTTGTATTTCTGAAGTGGTAAAAATATTTTTTAATTGACACATTTTTTTTACAATTTCTGAAAATTGACATTTTTACTTTAAAAAAATCACCATAAGCTCAAAACAAAAAACTGATGCGACAGATAGAAAGGGAATTTAATTTTGATACATTCAGGTACTTTTTAAGAATAATGGGCAACTACATCAGCCAGAACACGACAATGAAAATTGGCCTTTTTATTGCGAAAATCCCGGAAAATTTTTCAAAGAATAATATTGATTATTTTTTTCAATAATTAAGGTTACTGCCTGAATTTTTACACCACTGAATAGAGGATTTCCAGCGCTATCTTCTGATATAAAGAACTACAATAATAAACATTTTTGAAAAAAAAAACTGAAAATAATTAAAATGTTATTATTTAATATTATCGTCGTCATCCAAATAATTAATTTATAACTTACTTAGTCTCAGATTCACTTCTAAGTAATTTCAGCCTGCTCAATTAAATATAATTTACTAATTTATTAGAACAAATCTCATTCGTGGAGGTCCTTTGCCAAGAAATTCTTTCAACATAGCTCAGCAAGAAAAAATTATTTTTTCTCCCGAAAATGAACATGGCACGGTTGGCATGAAACTGCTTCCGTTTAGACTGACAGAATTTCTTCAAATAATAGCCAGAAAATAGAGGAGAGTCTGCTCTACACGGTGGTGTAAAAATTATTTTTGTAGGTCTAACAGAAACGTTAAAAAAATTGTCTGAAAATCGTTGCGAGATATTTAGCCAACGGAACTAGAAGACGGACAACTCCTCGCGGGATATTCGGTCAATGATAACTGAAAACTTAAGGTGTGTTTATGCCTCTCCTAGAAAATCGGCCTGAAAATTCCAGGGCGAAGCTCCTCGGCCGAAATTGAAATACACCTTTATGGCTACGCGACTCAGTGGCCATTTACGGTTGTCAGCTGGTTTTCCCTCAACGGGAACACCAATATATGTTTATAGAACTTTGTAGTAGGAAGAGGAGAATCATGTTTGAGCTGGAGGAAGAATTAGTTTTGCTAGTTGGACTTATCTTAGTAACTTGTACTCCTCACATTTATTATTGGTTAGTAACAATTACTTATTTAATTAGATCTAATAATAACAATGATGATAATAATGATCAATAAATAATAAGCTTATAAGTAAATAATTTATTAACTATTATAATAATAATTATGATAAAAAATGATTGTTTATTTCAAATTTCGGCCCCTGAGCCATCTCACTTCGGCACACTCGCCCACTTTTCCAGCAAAACGTTGATCGGCCCCAAAATCGCTGAGACATAAATGCTTGACAATGTTTTGATCTTTCTTAAAGGTTTTCCCTCCATGGTATTTAAACAGTGACATTATGTATCTTTGTATCTTTGAGCAAGGCTCTTTATCACTGGCACAGCGGTTAAAACTCAAAATTCAATGGCATTTCTTACGATTTCACTATTTCTCCGCGGATCATCTCAAGAGTCGCATTCCCTTATTTTTAATAGCAATAAATTTATTGATTATAGGGAGCCTAATGTGGTGCAGGTAGCACTGTTTGACAAGAAACAACCTGTTAGAGGCCCTGAAGAGATCCTTCAGGCTGCTTGCGATAGGATGAGAAGGAAAATACACAATCGAAAGCTTGTCGGTACGGAATATAAAGACATGGCCACCTGTGTGAATGATGCCCAATATTCACTGTTTATATTCTACTCGGGACACGGAGTGGAAGAAGGTGATTGGTGTGTTTCTAAATCCACAGACAGTGAAGGAAATGGTGTATCGGTTTTGCTGAAGAAAGAGATTGTTGACCATCATTTGATGTCAATCACACGTTGCACTAACAAGAAAAACCCCACCTGTGATGCATTTTGTATGTAAGTAACTATTTTCTTATTTGTATGTAAGTGTCACGTATCAAGTTTTTTACTGAAAGCATTGTTATTAGACAGTAGAAAGCAGCGACAGAAATGCTACATGTGGAAGACAGTACAATAAAATTTCTTTCACATATTTATGTGGTCTTTCACGGTTGGATTGAAAAGTAACAGAATAAGCTTCAGTTTATTTAACATTTTCCGCTTGAGAACCTCTCGGCTTTACTCTTCAGCTGATGTTGATGAATTTGTTACTCGGGTGCTGTCGGCTATTGCCATCATAATTACATGGTTCAATTTCAAACAAAGTGATTACGAATGATAAAGAATAAATTTGTTAAAACATGGTTGGCAATAGATTGTTAGTAATAAAAATTTGCTAACATGTTAAAATGGTAAATTACACTTTTCATCAACCTATAATTACTCAGTTGTTGACCCTCCCTTTGCTTCATTATTTCAACATATCTTAGTAATAGAATAGAAACTTGCGTTAACGTTAATTTCACAAAAAGAAAATGCCTCACTAAAATTGTTATAGGGGTACAAAATATTTCTCGATATTTTTTCTTACAGTAGGTGAATGCCTCAAGAAAACTCCTCACTAAATTACAATCTGGTTGAAAACCTCACTTATCCACCTCACACTCGCTGTCACATCCTAGGAGTTATTAACTAGTTGAAGCCAGTCTTATGCCCTGGTCACACGAGGACGATAACGAAACTATAACGAAACTTTATTAGGTGGTCGCTGAATAAAAGCGAAAAGTTTCGTTGGGCCAGTCATACGACAATTATAATTGATTCGTTGCGCCCGCCTAGCGATCATTAGTCTCATCCAATGACAGCGAATTTTCATACTTTTCTGCATGATGCAAAACCGTGGAAATTAATTGAAGCAAGGTTTAGATTAGTTCCTTTTAATAAATCGCTAAGTTTGACCAGCCATTACTATTACAATTGTTTGGTTATAATTTATTATTATTATCTTTCATTTATTTAAAACTCATTATGATTATAATAAAAAAAATAATTATTTTTTTCAAAAGTAAGTGTGCTACTATGGAAACCATATGTTCATTGTGAATGACCCTGACATTAGAGACCAACCAATAATGGCACATATAAAATAAACCAGTTGATGAGCTTATGTGGTCCAATGGTCCAATCATATACAAACATCACAACCGACGAATTTCCCAAACCTAGCATCGCTTGATAACGACAAAACTGAAATATTTGCTTGGTTTGCTCAGCAACAAATTCGCTGGGCTTGGAAAAATAGTTTCATTTACAGTTTCGTCGAAGATTCGCTCTCGTGTGACCAGGGCTATAGTCTTACCGCATAACTTGATTAATTTTGTTATTTCTCAGCGAGGTGACATACTTGGCTGACCATTGCTATCCTGTGAAGAGCAAGCTTAGAGTGGTTGATGGCATCGATGGCGTATCAAGCACACTGATCACCCCAATGGTTGGTGAGATGACCCATTATAATGCCAAACAAAACAGTGAGATCACTCATTGGTTCTGCAACCTTCTGGCATGTGCTGAATTCTGCGAGCAGGCGGATAAAAGAAAGTGCGAAGTTTGTGCTGAATTTAAAGCTCATATAGCTAAAAAATGCTTCAATGCATTTATTGATGCCAAAGGTGTAGAGATTTTCGCCCAACATGTACGTCTACCTAAGTATGACTCTTCACCTCCTCGGGTAGTTGTTGAGCTCCATGATACATCCAAAGGCAAATCTTTTGTATTTGCCCACTTTCACCACAAAGGTATCCTTCTCAACGTAACACCGTACAGAGAGGGTAAGTGTAGTACTTGTGGAAAGCGCAGTCAACACAGGCTTTGTGTAGCTGCTGTTCTGCATGCGTTTTATTTAGCTTTATTGTAAACTGTAATTGATTTTCTACTTGAACAAGGCTCATTACAATACACATGTAGGGCCAGATCTGAAGCCTATACCCATCAAATTTGATATCAATATCACTTGTGAGGAAATCAAGAAGAGTATCAGTGCCCAGCTCAAAGAATCTCATTTTAAATATGTTTCCAAGGATATTTATATTTGTAAGTATCTAAACGACCAGCTCTCAGATTCAGTAAAAGTCTTACAACCAATGAGTGTGGTTCAGCTACAACCTGAGGCGGGCAATGCCTTGGTTGTGCTGATTATATCCAACCCAACTGGACATCATTCTCGGACCCGGTCTTGTTTGCATTTGGCTTTGGTGGCATTAACAGGAAATTGAGCCCTCTCGCAGTCGTGGCTGCCCACATGACGGCTCTATCACATTTAGCCGGTCATTTCTATTACTGTTTTATCACTCATCCAAAGCCGCTGCAAATTCACAAATAACTGGGCTTAATAAAGAAAACATCTATTCTCAATTCTACTTGTCAGTACCCTAAACAGCTTTCTCTTTCTGGTAACAATGCAATATCGATTTTGACCCTATCGATCGGAAATGAAGACAAGATGATTCCCATATTTTTTTCTCTACTTGCCACTCGCATGCAACACCGATTACAAGTCGCTGTATTTGATGCCATAATTGACCATAAAATACTTTGCGGCAACAAAAAGGGGTCGCTCATGAATGACCTCTTTTCATATAAATACTTGCGCTCGAGTAACAATGTTATTGGGAATATTGAAACCGTGAGGAGAGATATGGTTGGTCAAATCACAAATTGCTTACCGGTTTTTTAATCTTGGACAAAACCTGCTGAATGTTATATTGAGTTGGTAGTTATGGCAACTTCTCTCTCCTTTTTTGTAATTTTAAGTGCCTTTCCCATGGTTGAGCCAGGTACTTCGCACATATAACATTGTGTATTTGATAACAAGATCACATTAAAATTACAATATTTAGGTTTACTGGCAGATCTACCGACAGATTACTATCAATTCAGTTTGGTTTGTGACCTGAGCATTAGAGAGACATTAAACTCCAATCTCCTCTACTACCATGTGTTTACACAGTGTTGTAAGGTAAGGTTAGGTGGCTGTTACTTGTTCACTTTGGTACATGAGTGTTTATATACAAGAGTGTTGTAATACTTTCTCTTTAACTTGTATAGCAAGTGATACTACACATGCTGTAGTACTCCAACATGTCGCTTTTGTTAGACGCGCAAAATAAACCATTCGTGTTTCAGTGATAAACCAACAGATTGTGTCCACTGGTGAAAATATTTCTTACCTGTAGGTGGTCCTAACAGCCATAGATGGAGGTAGAGCTATCGAAGATGTTTTGGACAATCTGGATATTGACGTAGAGGACATTCCTCATCTGGTAAGTTGTGCCATTGATACCCTCAATACCCTTCTAGATGTTTAGATACACTATACATTCACACTTCATAGCTCTCCGTGTCACAATGGTTTAGCGATATGTAGGATGAGGACTACTAATACACCATTGCGAAGCTAGGGTTAGGCTAACTAAGTTTTGTTGTGACAGCACCCCCAAAATCAAGTGAAGGAGGCACAAGTGGGGACAAGTCAAAGTTTATGGGTTTTCAGTAAACTTTAGCAAAATTTACAAAAAACCAACTGCCCATAAATGTAAGTGCACTTCAAAAGTAATCGGTTACATTCATGAATCATGCACAATATGGTGACAGTAGCCAATGTAATATATCATTTATAACCCTACCTTACAAGAGCCATGGACAGCAGCGGAGGGACGGAAAAAACTGAGCCCTTCGGCAATACTAAAAGGAAAGAAGGGCTTTTTCCTGTGAAGCTTTATACTAACAAAAAACTACATCATAGCTATCTTTAGTTTGTGTATAATTAAAAGGAAATAAAAGAAACATCAAAGATACTTGTAAAAGCACACAACTCTTTGACAGAGAGACTCGATAATTTACACCAGAAGAGTTTACAACTCGAATAATTGTCAGTGAAGACAATGGGGATCCAGCCCGTAGTTTATCTTTGTAGATGCAACCGGAAGCATATCGATTGCTAATATAACTTATCATTAGAATTTACAACTTGCTTTACTTTTATTTTGATTTGAGACATTTTAAGCAGCTAATATGACATAAATTATGTGACTGAGGAAGATCAAGGGATCAATATAACCTTTGAAAAAAATTTTCACAAATTTTTTGGTTTATTCACTTGAAAAAAATTAATTGAATAATGATGCTCATAGATACTACGCAGTGGAGCCATAGTTTCATATTTCGTACTTAATTATGTTTGCCCACGTAAATAAATTTTACCTCAACAGTGGCGATGTACTGTGATGGTTGATCTACACGGCACATCGTCGATATTATAAACCCCATCCCTATCTACTGCTCATGAATTGTTTGTTGCGGATTTCATAACTCACGTAACCAACTAGCAATAATAATAAGGAGCTCTTATGACCATCACCAAGTGTACCAAACATGAGGTGTCCCATGGTATGTGACTAATAAAAGGAAATCGTTTACTCTTCCTTTATTTTTTAATTTTCAGGGCGATTGATTAATAATTTTTTTGATTTTATAATTATAAATAATCGTAATAATTATTAATAAATAAATAACTTAATTACCTTCTTACCGTTGTTGAGTGAAATTTATAATTTTTTAATCACAAAGTGTATCAAACTTCTGCTTGAATAAATATTATTGGATACTGGAATAAATGAATAGTGTTAATCCCTGAGGAGAACACACAATAATTAAATAAATAATAATAAGTGGGAGATAACTCCCACGAGTTCACTCTATATCTTATATAGCGATCTATAGTCAGTACTGTTAGTGTTTGTAAGAAACTGTTTGGGTTTTGATTATTGTGCCAAAAACACTTAGTGTGCTATAAGAGACACTGAAGCTCCTGCCATCCCAATATATCAGGGAGAGGAGAACTCTAAAGCAAAGGAACAAGATAAAATAGGTAGATTTTTGCAAATCCTAATGGTGTTATAGTAAAGCGGCAAGTAAACTTCCGGTATCATCAAATTAGCTCACCCTGGCGAGCGCCTGAAATCGGCCGGGTCCCCATTGCAGATTGAATGTTGTGCACAATCTTATAAGCCTTTGTTTTAGATGACAAAAATAATTTTTTTTTGTGTTCTGTTTTGGTTTCATATTGCTACTGCTGTTGTCACATTCAATTGCGACATGCAGTAAAGACAAGCCTGTAGAACGTCTTGGAAAAATGAACACCATAGCGACACTAGTTGGGTATTGTGGACGCTGTCAAACGATTAGGATAGGATAGGCTGTAGTTTTTCCTCCATATATCAGAAAGTTTGATGCCCTGGAGTGAAAATAACCGTGAAAATGTGTTACAATCCAAAAAAAAATAAAAGAGAAAAATTAAAAGTGCTGTTCACTAGCGATCAGCATATTTGAAAAAGAAACTTCTCCAACATAATAATTGTTGACACTTTTTCATTTGAGACAGCTGCCAACAGCTTTACTTTCACAAAATATGCATAAAACAAATATTGTAGATATTATAGTGTGATTAACCTCTGTTGGTTACTCTTCTGTCTCCCTCAGACTCTTTTTTGATTGCCCCCCCCCATGCTGTTCATACCTTCAACCTTATTGGTATCAACCCTGAAGTAACTTGCATAAACTCCCAGTAAAGTTTGACCGAGTTGCTAAATTTTTATAATGATTAGATTGGAGAAGGATATAGCAAGAAGTATAAAAGTTGCCCCAATTCGGAGTAACCTTGATTTGTGGTAACCCGGCCCTGTATAGACCCCCCCCCCCCCCCCCCCCCCCGGGGTCTGTATCTAAAGCTATACCACAGAGTAATGGTATTAAATCATAGCAAGTATTTCCCCTAACCAATTCAGAGGTGAAGAATCTAGGTGATTGCTGCTTGAAGTATTTGTATCATTAGTCAGTAAAATAAGATTGAGGGCCCAGGCTGAGGAGCCCCGGGCGCCTTATAAGGACTGAAGATTTTCCTTCACTATGATTGCTCATAGCTACCATAGTTGAACTATCCCATCTGCCTGTTTTTCATTGAATGCTTTTATCATTGCTGTATCGTTATGTATTTTGTAATTTAAGCATTTATGTCTCATTGTATGCAATTGGCCCATTCTTTATAATGGGATGGGTATTTATGTCTCATTGTATTCAATTGGCCCTTTCTTTATAATGGGATGGGTATTTATGTCTCATTGTATGCAATTGGCCCTTTCTTTATAATGGGATGGGTATTTATGTCTCATTGTATGCAATTGGCCCTTTCTTTATAATGGGATGGGTATTTAAGTCTCATTGTATGCGATTGGCCCTTTCTTTACAATGGGATGGTATTTATGCTCTTTTTTAAAAGAGCAACTCTTGTTGCTTAGAAGTTAGAAGTTATTGTGCTTATGTTAAACTGTATTGCTATATAAATTATGGGTAATAAAGCCATAAAACCTTTCGTAATCCATCTCAGTTGTGTACTCTATTATTGTCAGTTAATTTTGGAGTAGACCCTGTGGGGGGAAATGCTGACTCCGTGTTACCCGTGGGACTCCCTGGACTGTGCAGCTATTGTTGTGTTCATATGTAGTGGATTTTACTGAACATGAACAGTGACCAGTACTGGGCAGAGGTCCCCCTGATGGTGGCTGCCACAGGCATGCCTCCATTAGACACAATAGACAAAGACCGGGTTCTGTTGTAACAAGCATATTGCTCTGTTTGAGCAATATACAGTAATAATTAATCATACCGGCCCTTGGTATTTACTACCCTGACCCGGGATGGCCATCCCGGGCTGGCATCAAGATGGCTGCCATAGCCTGAGGAAGCAAACCTAGCTCCAGAACCTCCAGAAACCATATGCAGGAGCTGACTAACCTTAGATGTCAGGAAAGATGGATCAAGGGCTTGTAAAAGACCAAAGAACCTACCAAAGGAGATATCCACCTATCACTGGAGAGCTAGACCTAGACTCTGCCCCCTACTTCTGGGCGCCAATTTACTTTACCTTCTTTACTCATACTCTATTGGCCAATACTGTTTTATATATGTTATATTACTTCCTGCCATGCTTCCTCTGCACGATGGAAAGTTTTCAAATTGCTTCCTGTAACTCTGCCTATAAAAGGCAGAGCATTTTCTATACTCATTGCATTACCTCTCAGCCTTGCATTGGATTGCCACCTTGTATTCTGGTCATGAACAAAAGTTACTATATATCACTTGAAAGCACCGAATGTATATGTCTGAGCCGAGGGCTCGATACTGTTGCTAAAGTCAATTGTTTGCTTTAGAACAAGTTGTTTGTGCCATCCCGGCATGGGGGTCACCTCTGGGTTGAGGTAGACTGTTGGTTGTCAGGCCTAGAGAGGTTGACTGTTTGGTCTGCCGGGCAGTCCGTGCAGTGGCAACCCCTAGCGGAAAGTAGCGTGACGTAAAAATCCGCTGCACATAGCAGATGAGCGAAACAAATACAATATTTAACTGGAAATTTTGTCACCATATTAGCTTCTAGTCAATTAATTGAAAAATTATATTATTGTGAATTATTTGAACAAACAAAGTCAGTGACTGGTCAATTTTACCTTTGAAATATATAATAATACATGCAATTATAGGAAAATACTGTTGAAAGTACTTACACAAGAATCGTTCATTATTTACGACATATTTTGCTAGACAAAAAGGTATATCAATTCTAGAGTTCCCATTAGATGGTTATTTTATAGAACTTGCGTGTCCATCAATTCGCACCGAAATTATTTCGTTTCAGTGCTGATCAAAAACTTTGCAGTCTGGTGAATATGTTTATGGCACAGCAAATGTTTTGATAAATAATGAGCATCGATGTTATGATCATAGATTATTATTAGTGATATTCTGATGATTCGCTGTTATGTAACTAAAAAAAAATCAAATAAATGATTGATATGGTGAAGAAAAACATTCATACCAATAGATGTGTTCCAATTACAGACAGCATAACTGTTGTGCTAGACAAAATTATGATTTTATTGCCGGGGAAAAAACGAGCATTAATTCCTGCTTCGGGCTGTGTGATGGGCCAGTTTAATATCGGTCTGTGTAGCCTTTGGCACATCATACTATGTAGTATTTAATTGTTACCAGCTGTCATAGTGATATAATATATATTTGTTACCAGCCGTTATAGTGATGTAATATCTGTTTGTTACCAGCTGTTATAGTGATGTAATATCTGTTTGTTACCAGCCGTTATAGTGATGTAATATCTATTTGTTACCAGCCGTTATAGTGATGTAATATATATTTGTTACCAGCCGTTATAGTGATGTAATTTCTTTTTGTGAACAGCTGTTATAATGATGTAATATCTTTTTGTTAACAGCTGTTATAATGATGTAATATCTGGTTGTTACCAGCCGTTATGGTGATGTAATATCTATTTGTTACCAGCTGTTATAGTGATGTAATATCTATTTGTTACCAGCTGTTATAGTAATGTAATTTCTTTTTGTTAACAGCTGTTATAGTGATGTAATATCTATTTGTTAACAGCTGTTATAGTGATGTAATATCTATTTGTTAACAGCTGTTATAGTGATGTAATATCTATTTGTTAACAGGTGACAGAGTGTAAAAAGGAGGCTCTAAACACTCGCCACCAGCCATGTCTACTGCCCAACCTGCTGGTACATGTCGTTCATCACCTGAGACAGGTTGTCTACAAAGAAACAGCACAAGATCTAACAAACTCTGTGCCTACTGACACGGCTGTTCAGGAAAGCAGAGTCCTTCAGCCTACTTCGCCACATGATGAATCTGACACAGGTGATTGCCCTCTATTGTTTTGTTTCTCCTCGATGTAAACCAGTTCATGATAATAGCCATATTGATCAACATCTTCCACTTTTTCACAGCAGAGTTTCCATATGCAAAAGCATATTTAATTTTTTTCTTTGGAGTATCTTTATGTATAAACATATTCCACATTTTAATTGTAAAATTCATGATAGAAAAAAATTCAACTTTAGTGTAGTTTAGGATCAATCACATTCATAGTGCTACCTTATTTTTCTCTTTTGAATGCTATATAAACTAACATCTGTAGTTTCATCACATCTTCTAGCTAGCAATGAGCTGAAGGGGTTTTGGAGATACCGATGATAAAATGGTTGTTCATAATCTCAATCAAAAGTTATTTTAATAATTCAAAAGTTAGTGATATTCAAACCAACGTATTAAGCTTTTCTACAAAATTTTCCCAAATGGCAATCTGTTTTTTCTTTTTGAAGTTTCCACGTGTATAAATACATTCTGGTGCACTCCCAGGAGTATCCACATCCGTACCAATACTTACAACTCACCTTTCTTTTCTGAGTATCTGTATGTGTAACATATTTCCCTTTGTCAATTTTGGGTTTCCATAGACATGTTCCATTCTTTAATTTTAGTGTTTCCATGCGCGTAAACATATCCCATTTTTTCATTTCAAAGTTTCCATTTAAGTATTCATTAAAACTATGGATATTCGTATGTTTATTCATGTTTAATGGATACGAAAACACAACCATTTTATGTTCAGTCTTTCCTGATGTAAACCATGCAAGAAGGATTTTGTACGAGTTGTCTCACAACTTCAGATGTCACCAAAAATTTGATGTCTATTACAGCCAACAGCAGTTTATTTTGTCATTATGGTGTATTATATCATTTTGGGTTTTCTCTTTTAATGCAATGTTGATTGATTTTTTTCATACAGAAACTAGCAGTATTATTATTTGTATTCAATACCCTAGCCCACTCTATTCTTAATTCACTACCCTCCCCCACCCTTCCCCACCCCCTTCCCCACCCTCTCCCACCCCCCCCCCCCCCCCCACCCTTCCCCACCCCCTCCCCCACCCTTCCCCACCCTTCCTCCCGCCACCCTCGCTAACTTTTTACTGGACAGTTTAAAAGAACTTTAATAAAATAAATAAAGAAGTTGTTTTTATTATTTAAATAATGTGATTACAGATAATCAGTAAAAAGATTTCTCATTTTGAAAAATGACTTTTTGAGACTATTCAAACTATTGTTTATTTGACTAAGTTGTTTGTCTGGTGTCTATTACTCCTTACATCCAGGGTTGGAAAAATTCATAATTTTATTTCAAAAAAAAATCAAAAGTGTTAATTTTTGGATTTTAAAAAAATGCACTTTTTATTTCAATCGATATTTTTTGAACTTATAAAGTTATCCCTATGTTTCTATGTTTTTCGGTTGAAAGACAGTTTTGTTGGGACTTTAATGTTGTTTATGATTCTACAACCAATCATGCCCCATTAGAATCATTCAGGTATTAAACTACATACTGTAATGGAAATGCACAGGGCAGCTAATTCATCTCTAGCCGGTGCTATACATATTTATCCACTCTATTCAAGACTACTAAAGGCTACCCTTGGATGCTTACAAAGTACAGATGCACTGCCACTCTGCTAAGCAAGCTCAGGAAGGATTTTCCGCCTTAGTGACACTATTTACCTCTATATCTATTATGACTCATTATTTAGTGTGCCAGCTATTGTATTGCTTTTTGCACCTCCTAGGGGTAGCTATTTTATCCAATCATATATTTATACGCTTGCATGAAGC
The DNA here is from genome assembly GCA_945261195.1 of Cryptosula pallasiana. Taxonomy (NCBI): domain Eukaryota; kingdom Metazoa; phylum Bryozoa; class Gymnolaemata; order Cheilostomatida; family Cryptosulidae; genus Cryptosula; species Cryptosula pallasiana. The sequence continues at coordinate 23,573,629 of OX183140.1, read as the reverse complement.
CCAGCAGCTCAGTTTTAGTTCAGTTCTTGGTAAGCGCTAGAGGAAGACGTTTGAACATACAGAGACTAACAATTTTCATGTTATAGAGTGTGAACAGTGAATTCAATCATAGAACAGTGGTAATTGATACTTTCAAAACTACTGAGTATAATTATAAAAAAATTAAAATTATTAACATGTACAACAACAATAAAATAAAATTCATTGTATCATTTATTATAAATGGTGAATAATCACAATATCTGGAAAATTTAATAATAAATAAAACCAAAAAAATTATCGAAAGTAATGTTTTCATGGTGAACAAAAATAGCAATACATCACAGTGAAATTGTTCTTTAATTATTGTTATTATTATTGTATCAGGGAAACAAATAATTCGTTGTCGGTAATGAAACAGACCAAAACCCGCATTTTGTGCCGTATGATTGGCTAGTTCAGTCGCAGCTCCCCGATGTGCTCGAGTACATCGTCACGCTACATCGGCCTGTGTAGCCACCTGCACATAGCCACGAACCATCGTATAAACACATCGGTACCAAAACATCGGTGCAGTGTAGCCACACCTTTAAGCCCGGTTTCCATACATCTCCCAAGCGCTCGCACGCTGTCGCAGAAGCTTCTGCCACGATCTGCGATTTATGGAAACCGTGATTGCGCGATGTGCCACGATCCTCTACGAGGTTGCTGCGACGTCCCACGAAAGTTGTTTGCAAAGTACTTTTCTGCGACTCACCCACGATCGGGAACAACTGGCGATCGCCAAAGATCTATGGAGACCGTAAACATGCGACCAAACATAGCTTCTGAAGATTAGGCGACATCGTTTTGTGTCTTTTTCTTAAAAATCAGGGTCAAGGTCAGGAAAGTTAACCATGGCCGAAGCAATTATGTAGTAGTAATATTGTTATAAAAATAATAATTATTTTTTGTCATTGAAAAAACATTGACTTATCAATCAATAATAATAATTTTTTTACTTCATTCATATAAAACCTATAGCTTCTAATAATAAAAAGCGCAACAACAGCAGTAGTTTGTTCGTTGATATTAATGATAAATAACGACGATTGAATAATTGTATTAAATATATAATATATTATAATAATAATTGCTACCAGTGGGTGATAAATAAAAAATAATTTTGGAAATTTTCACTGGTGAAATTGTTATGATTAATTAAATAATAATAATAATACTATTGAGTTGATCATTATTATTATGAATAATAATAATTATAATAATTATTATTTATTACATACTACTTAAACTGCAGTAGCAATAAACTTGTGTTATTATTATGGTTACCTCTTATCATAATAATTATTAACATAAAAGCTCTTTGCATGATAAAAATGGCTAATTTTCCCATATTAACAAAATAAATTAATAGGATGATAATAATAATTAAATCTATCACGTATTCACAAAGGAATCGCTGCGCGGGCGCCATCAAATGCAAAAGTATGGAAACCAGGGGATCGCAACTCCTCGTGAGTCGCAAGAGCTCGCAGGTGCACAACTCACGATGCTGCGATTACTTGGGAGATGTATGGAAACTAAGCTTTAGACACATGTGTTACGCACTAAGCATCATACATGAACTTGTTATATGCTTTTTCATTGTAGAGCGAGTGAGAAACAGTTTTGTCGGATTGTTGTTTAGCCCAGCAAGGAATGGACAAATAGTGAGAGAATACTCGTCTAAAGAATGGGAATGCTTGAAGGATCATGTGAATCAGTACACGAGGGAGGGCAGGGCTCGCGTGTTTGATATAGAGCAATCAGACATCAATGAAATACGGTAAGTCAAGGCAGGTGTAACTTTATTATGTAGTTGTTGTATGTTAACTAGTAGTTGTTGTATGTTAACTAGTAGTTGTTGTATGTTAACTAGTAATTATTGAATGTTAACTAGTATTTGTTGTATGTTAACTAGTAGTTATTGTATGTTAACTAGTAGTTGTTGCATGTTAACTAGTAGTTGTTGTATGTTAACTAGTATTTGTTGTATGTTAACTAGTAGTTATTGTATGTTAACTAGTAGTAGTTGTATGTTAGCTAGTAGTTGTATGTTAGCTAGTAGCTGTTGTATGTTAGCTAGTAGTTGTTGTATGTTAACTAGTAGTTGTCGTATGTTAACTAGTAGTTGTTGTGTGTTAGCTAGTAGTTGTCGTGTGTTAACTAGTAGTTGTCGTATGTTAGCTAGTAGTTGTTGTATGTTAACTAGTAGTTGTTGTATGTTAGCTAGTAGTTGTTGTGTGTTAGCTAGTAGTTGTTGTATGTTAACTAGTAGTTGTTGTATGTTAACTAGTATTTGTTGTATGTTAACTAGTAGTTGTTGTATGTTAATTAGTAGTTGTTGTATGTTAGCTAGTAGTTGTTGTATGTTAACTAGTAGTTGTTGTATGTGAACTGGTAGTTGTTGTATGTTAGCTAGTAGTTGTTGTGTGTTAGCTAGTAGTTGTTGTGTGTTAACTAGTAGTTGTTGTATGTTAACTAGTAGTTGTTGTATGTTAACTAGTATTTGTTGTATGTTAACTAGTAGTTATTGTATGTTAACTAGTAGTTGATGTGTGTTAACTAGTAGTTGTTGTATGTTAACTAGTATTTGTTGTATGTTAACTAGTAGTTGTTGTATGTTAACTAGTAGTTGTTGTATGTTAACTAGTAGTTGTTGTATGTTAGCTAGTAGTTGTTGTATGTTATCTAGTAGTTGTTGTATGTTATCTAGTAGTTGTTGTATGTTATCTAGTAGTTGTTGTATGTTAACTAGTAGTTGTTGTATGTTATCTAGTAGTTGTTGTATGTTAACTAGTAGTTGTTGTATGTTATCTAGTAGTTGTTGTATGTTATCTAGGTAGTTGTTGTATGTTAACTAGTAGTTGTTGTATGTTAACTAGTAGTTGTTGTATGTTAACTAGTAGTTGTTGTATGTTAGCTAATAGTTGTTGTATGTTAACTAGTAGTTGTTGTGTGTTAACTAGTAGTTGTTGTATGTTAACTAGTAGTTGTTGTGTGTTAGCTAGTAGTTGTTGTATGTTAACTAATAGTTGTTGTATGTTAACTAGTAGTTGCTGTGTGTTAACTAGTAGTTGTTGTGTGTTAACTAGTAGTTGTTGTATGTTAACTAGTAGTTGTTGTATGTTATCTAGTAGTTGTTGTGTTATAACTAGTATTTGTTGTATGTTAACTAGTAGTTGTTGTATGTTAATTAGTAGTTGTTGTATGTTATCTAGTAGTTGTTGTATGTTAACTAGTAGTTGTTGTATGTTAGCTAGTAGTTGTTGTATGTTATCTAGTAGTTGTTGTATGTTATCTAGTAGTTGTTGTATGTTAACTAGTAGTTGTTGTATGTTATCTAGTAGTTGTTGTATGTTAACTAGTAGTTGTTGTATGTTAGCTAGTAGTTGTTGTATGTTATCTAGTAGTTGTTGTATGTTATCTAGTAGTTGTTGTATGTTATCTAGTAGTTGTTGTATGTTAACTAGTAGTTGTTGTATGTTAGCTAGTAGTTGTTGTATGTTATCTAGTAGTTGTGTTATAACTAGTATTTGTTGTATGTTAACTAGTAGTTGTTGTATGTTAATTAGTAGTTGTTGTATGTTATCTAGTAGTTGTTGTATGTTATCTAGTAGTTGTTGTATGTTAACTAGTAGTTGTTGTATGTTAGCTAGTAGTTGTTGTATGTTATCTAGTAGTTGTTGTATGTTATCTAGTAGTTGTTGTATGTTATCTAGTAGTTGTTGTATGTTAACTAGTAGTTGTTGTATGTTATCTAGTAGTTGTTGTATGTTAACTAGTAGTTGTTGTATGTTATCTAGTAGTTGTTGTATGTTATCTAGTAGTTGTTGTATGTTAACTAGTAGTTGTTGTATGTTAACTAGTAGTTGTTGTATGTTAACTAGTAGTTGTTGTATGTTATCTAGTAGTTGTTGTATGTTAAGTAGTAGTTGTTGTGTGTTAACTAGTAGTTGTTGTATGTTAACTAGTAGTTGTTGTATGTTAGCTAGTAGTTGTTGTATGTTATCTAGTAGTTGTTGTATGTTAACTAGTAGTTGTTGTGTGTTAACTAGTAGTTGTTGTGTGTTAACTAGTAGTTGTTGTGTGTTAGCTAGTAGTTGTTGTGTGTTATCTAGTAGTTGTTGTATGTTATCTAGTAGTTGTTGTATGTTATCTAGTAGTTGTTGTATGTTATCTAGTAGTTGTTGTATGTTAACTAGTAGTTGTTGTATGTTATCTAGTAGTTGTTGTATGTTAGCTAGTAGTTGTTGTATGTTATCTAGTAGTTGTTGTATGTTATCTAGGTAGTTGTTGTATGTTAACTAGTAGTTGTTGTGTGTTAACTAGTAGTTGTTGTGTGTTAACTAGTAGTTGTTGTATGTTAGCTAGTAGTTGTTGTGTGTTAACTAGTAGTTGTTGTATGTTAACTAGTAGTTGTTGTATGTTAACTAGTAGTTGTTGTATGTTAACTAGTAGTTGTTGTATGTTAACTAGTAGTTGTTGTATGTTAGCTAGTAGTTGTTGTGTGTTAACTAGTAGTTGTTGTATGTTAACTTATAGTTGTTGTATGTTAACTAGTAGTTGTTGTATGTTAACTAGTAGTTATTGTATGTTAACTAGTAGTTGTTGTATGTTAACTAGTAGTTGTTGTATGTTAACTAATAGTTATTGTATTTTAACTAGTAGTTATTGCGTTACAGTATCAAGTGGTCCATGAGCCCATCACCAGTTGGCCTCAATGCTGATGTTGAACCAGTCAGCGCAGCAGTAGGCGCTGAACCCTCTTTTCCAAACAACCAGCTTCTACCGGTCAGCCGACCTGTAAGAGAGAGCACTTACGATGGTGATGATGAAGATATTGAAGATGACGAAGGACTTAACGAGGATGCGGAAAACCTGCCTGTCACTACTGGCTGATTGGGTTATTGTGATACATAAGTCACAGCTTATTTCCTTATATTGCTACAGTTACTTGGTTAACTTTCCTCTGTTGGAGCAGCCATATTTACTATATATGTTATGTTTATACAGTTGCTTTATGATTTTGTTAGATGCTTTCAGTCATCTGACCTTGTTGATGATGAAATTCACCTGTCCCTCCTGTGCAAATGTTTAACCTAAAACTAATCTTTTTCATTCCTTAATTTGAGTGGCTACAAACAGCAGACATTCTGTATCTGGTTTTTTTATTTTTTTATAGATTTTATGCAAGTTTATCATTTCATGTCTGTTTATATAACATTTATTTAATATTATATATGTTTTAGTAGGCTTTAGCCGTATTGGTAAAAAAACATTCTGTGCTTTTTTAGTAGTTTTGCGCAATAATACTGACAGAACTGCTCCTACCTCGCTGAACACTCTTGAGTTCATTCTCCCTCCATCCTCACGAACATTTTCTGATCATAAGTTACGGGGTGGCTTTACAGGTCAATTTTTGCCATCGGAAGGCCTTACAATAGAATCTTTTGACACATCTGCACATGGTGAGGCGTAGTCATATCCGAGACCAGCATGTTGGTTTATGCATGATGCCCAAGTGATATCGGTGCCGTGTGATTGGCTAAAACAAACTATGTTTACAAGCTCATCAAGTTAAACCATTTACATTTTTTCGCTAGATGAAAATTCATCGATTATTTATTAATCGTAGTTGCAAAAAGTGATATCCACTCCAAGTTATCAATAGATGTTCATGTCTCATTATAGAGCTTGTGTCTATCAACATGCATACAAATTATTTTGATGTAGTTCGGTTGCTGACAAAGCCACTTGCAGTCTGGTAAATTTATTTCTGATCATACGTTCAATAATTATATAATTTATTATTCAAGTTACTCTTAAAAATAAATCAGAAATTTCTACGTTACTGTGAAAAGTCATCATCCGTAACAGTATTTGGGTTTTTGAATTATTAAAAGAGCCAAAATAATAATTACTTTGTTAAGAAATAATAACATTTTCATTGCTGGAAATAAAACAGAGGTAAAACCGCACTTTTTGTTGGCTAGTTCCATAGCAACTTTAGGATGTGTGCTAATAAATTGGTACACATTACATCGGTGTAAGTGTAGCCACTGCCACATTGTAATCATCCATTGTATAGGTGTATAGGTAGCGAAAGAATTGGTGTAGTCCAGCTAAGCGTTTGTTCGGACCATGAGTTACTCCGACCCTGGGCCACCCCTTCGCAGACTTTAACAACCTGTGCTTACCAGCCAGAATACTCAATCGATGTATCAGAAGTAGTTATCAGCTGAAACCTTTTATTCCTCCACACTCCGTTTAGCAATATCATAGTATGAATGAAAACTCAAATTACAAAAAGTAGCAATGCACAGCCATGAGTACAGCAGGCAAGGAACATTTGTTCCCTGAGCAGAGATGAAGCAATCAGCGAGTACCACACAAGTGAATAACTTGTAACTTCAGACAGTATATATAAACATTCATTGTGCAATCAGAAAAGTCACACATGATGTGAACTCCTTCTAAGTTTAAGATCCAATCAAGAGTGGAGTGCCTTGTTCCTCAACCTCACCAACAGGTTCATCATCTAACTCTCCATAACCCTAAATAGGTGGGCTGTGGGAAAGTAGCAACGCACAGCACAACAGATTACCAAGCCGGGATAGCTTCTTTATTTACATATATGGAGACTCCTACAGCTTGACTAACATATAAATGGGCTTGTATAGACTGCCTTTAGTTACATATGCCAGGGATAGATCGACTCTAGTTTTGGGGTGTCTAGCAGAAGGGTAGTAGTTGTGAGGGAAAAGAGTCAGGGAACAAGGGTGCAACCATCGAGTGGTAATACAGACTTTATTGTTGAATTCCCCCACACAGCCGCACCAACTTAATTTGAGAGGAAGTTTCTATAAAGATACCTGCAAAAAATTAAAAGTTACGTAAGTAATCTTTGAAGGAAGATTTCACGACTTTCATGATAATCTCATAATTTTGATAACACAACCTTCAAACACTCACTTGATGATTCAGATTTTTCTGCTTTGTGTCCTTTGCTATGGCTCTAAATATGTCTACAAAGTTGGAATAACCAAACATCGATGCTGGCAATCTAATAAAATATATATATCCATGTATACATGATCGCTAACCAAATATTCTTGGAAAGAGTAAGAAATAGGATACTATGAGTGCAACCTATTGTGAGAAAGAACATTAAGTGGCTATGTTGACTCATGGTTACCTGTTGGCTCCCTCGGAATAATGGGCGATGCATTCTTACTATGCAGTTCTGAATCGTGAAAGACGTCCTGGTCGGCTTTTATTTTTATAAAATTACTGCTAACATAAACAGCGGTTTGCTAAGCTCTTCACTCTCAATTGACATTGTGAAAACTAATATGTGCTTGGGTAAAAGAACAAAAAATTTCATTAAAAGACACTCATTGATGAGGCCTCAATGGCTGTCAGTTACTACCCTGCATGTAGAGTATTCGAAAGCACCCTTACTCCCAATATAAAATCACAAACACAATGGTAGTCTCGTCTTCTCTGTCTCAGATAACAGCACTTTTATCACAATATTTCACCCCTCTGTACTAAAACATGCTAGTAGCATAATGGGAGCACACCTGCATGTGAGGCAATCCAGAAAGTTTTGGATATTGTTCAACCATGAAGCGATGTTTTATCATGGATACGTCCTGCCTTCCGGTGCGGAATACTGATTTGCTAGGTATATTGCTTGGGGGGCAGCAATACCACTTTCTAACCTCAAAGTTAAAAGAGGATGATTGACTCAACAGTAGAACTTTATAAAACATCAAAGTCCATTATACAGATCCCATTGCCCCAGCCTACATTTGTCATGTCAAGTATGACCAATTATATTACACGAACAGATAAAACTGGCACTCAATAGACTGACTGTGTTCGCCAACAACAATCTCTCTGTTTACAGCCTGCATGGCAAAGCTCAATTGAACTTTCAAGTGAATCATCAATGGTTTCCAGGGTGTCACAAGCTGCCCTTTGGAATGACAGAACTGGCAAACTTGTTGACCCATCAGCTCTTTCATACTTTTCTCTGAGTGAAATCTACTCCTCGCTCGTTGTTCTGCAGACACAGACTCTGCATGAGGAGGGGGTGCAGCAGAGGAAAGAGATTATTTGCAGATAACTTGGGGCTAGACTTATCGGACAGGGACTCCTCATTTGTAATAAATCCTGAGTTGCTGAGCGCGCCTTCAGGGAGCTCTCTGTTGAACACGTGCTTGCATGAATAACCTGCAGCTAGCTATATGCAGCACTTGCACGAAGGAGCACACACATCCACCTGGAACTGTACGCTACCTATCTCCACATGAATTGTAGTTCATGATGATGTCACAGTGACATTATCTTTCTTGCTGCCCCCAGAAGAAAAGATGCTGCTCATGCAGCGTTTGGTAAACCCGTGTGGCCTATTATGTAAGAAATGGAGAATCTGAAATGTGTATGATTGATCAATGAACTCATGTCAATGTTGTCCACAGCGTATCTACAAAGCATCATTTTGATAATGAGATGGCGCCTGTAACAGTACCAGCAAACTACCATACAAAAGGGACAAAGGAGGAAAGCAAGTTAGTGGTTTCAGAACTGTAAGATTTATATGAGAGCATGCAAGAATCGTACAGTGCGTTGTAAAGTTGAACAGTAAATCCTGGTAAGGCATATTGTGCGGGGAAGAAAAGTTCTGTGCACTGAGAACAATGTAGTGGAAACGATTTATATCTTGTATTCCTGTAGAATTGCTCCACCTGAAGGCACACCATATATGAAGGAAGTACACCATCCATGTTTTCTTACTCTATGCATCAATACTGGCTTTAAAAGCAGCCCATGTGTTTCAGCAATTGTCTTAGCCACTTATTGTTTGCATCTATACACTATTATGTTGTATATAACACCCAGTTTCACTTTTGTATTTTATGTCCAAGTTTTTATTAGGACACAAAGAACACCATTATGTAACCATTTGTGTAAAAGCTGGCTAATGCTCCCTGCTAAAGCTATCACCGGCTAAGCTAGCCATAGACTCCGCCCCTTGCTTCTGGGCGTCAGTGCACTTTCACTCGATTAGTTTTATGTTATTGGACAATGGACAGTACTATTTACTATATACCATATAACTTCCTGCCATGCTTCCTGTGCATGGCTGGAAACTTTCCATTGACACTTCCTGTAACTCTGCCTATAAAAGGCAGAGACTTTGTGATACTCTAGTCATTACATCTCAGCTCTCATTGCACTTACTGATACGACATGAGTGTTTTCTCTTGTCTTGTTTTGCCACCTTATGTTCTGTGATGAATAAAGATTATATTTACACACTACTACAAAGCTGTGTATGTCTGAGCCGAGGGCTCGCTACTGTTGATAAAGTCGGTCATTCACTTTACAACACTTTGTTTGTGCCGATTCGGCACGGGGTCACCTCTGAGTTGAGGTAGGCTGTTGATTGTCAGGCCTGAAGTGGCTGACTACATTGTTGTGGCTGCAAAGACTGCCGTCTGCCAGCAAAATCCCCTAGCGGAAGGCGGTGGAAATAAAAATCCACTACAGTATTACACATGCTTCCAATTTCTTGCGCTCTGCACCCAGCCCAACTCGTGCGCATAAAGATTCTTACCAATGCTCTCTCAATGCTCTATGAATTACATAACACGTAAGGCTGGACATCTGACAACAGCAAACAATAAACTTTTCAATACTTCCAACTGCTTTGCGCTGCTCTTGCTCTGTCAACAAGCAAGCAACTCACTCCAAAAACATGCCCATTTAACCCCATTTATTTCTTTTGCAGCAGCTGCAGCCAAGCTTGCTAACAACGAAAATTGCACTACATGATTTTTGTATCTACAATAGAGTCAGGTGCTGCCAGCACAACCGCCAGGGTTCACCCTCGGGTCAGTCATACTGAGCGCTGGACTCTGGTCCGAATGGTCGAACAACAGTCAGTGTCCAACCTCAGGGCAGTCATGCTCATGGCAGGATTTTGGTCTGACCGGTCAGACAACAGTCAGACACCACCTCAGTACAAGATCTTGGACCTGGAAATGTGCGGGGGCTGCTCCCATAAATGGCACTCTTCGACCACACCCGCACACGATCAAATCTCAATCAAAATCACTTCAAAAGAGTGACTGGTTGATAACTAGCTTCGAAAATAGTGTTTAGATTTTGTGTGCTTTTGTCACCATCCTCCTATTCGCTGCTTAGCAGTTACTCTGCATCTGACCTGGAAAATCTGAACATGGTTATTGAAACAAATAGCGGTGTAACACTGATACCAGCTTCTGCTCAGAGGCAACTATATATGACAGACAATTTCTGTTCGTCCACCAAGCAGAGAAACGAAAAAGGCTCATAATTAGATAGAGCAACGAGTTTTGTCTTTTAGATGCTACTTACCAAAAAACAAATATGCACTGGACTTCTTGTTTATTGTTGCCAGGACCAACACAGATTAGCAAGTGTCTAATAAAGCCATGAGTAGGCATGTCAAGGATATTTGACAAAGATTGGTCTATTATTGTTGTTACACGTATCTATCATGCACACAATATTGTCGTTTCATACAACAAACGGCATTTTTTTTATTATACCTGTTACTATCATGCTAATATAGAGCTCTGTGTGCACTTTATCCTTGCATCGCACTTCTCATAATCTTGTTTTGTAATTTTGAGTTAAAAAAAATGAACCAATGTACATACTATGTAGTTTAGTTTAATTCCTGAATGATTTTAATGGGAAAAATTGATTGTAAAGTCAGTCATGTATACAGCTTATAAGTCCCAGAAAAGCTAGCTATTAACTAAAAAGCGTGTACACAGTGTGATAACTTCATAAGTTAAAAAAGTCAATTTAAATACAAAAAGTCAATTTTTTGATCTTCTTGAAAATAATTCACATTTTTTTAATGCTCTTTAGTTTCAGCCTTTGCAGGCAAAAGAGCAGTGAGAGAAAGTACTATTTCCGGTAATTTGAGTGCACTTCTAGCCTCTTCTTAACACATTTGCTGCCAAGTTTCTTTCAACGAGTGTCATAGCCTCGAGAGAAAGCACAAAAAAGAGCCTGTAAACAGACGATACACTTAGAATGGAATCTGGCAATTAAGTGTAGAGAGATAAAATATAAGTGCAAATTGTAGTGGGCATAAAATAGTTATTGGCATAATACAAGATTTAGTTTGGGAGTGCTTGTTTTGTAGGTCACCATCTGGAAAAGAACAGATCGTTTCCTGTGCAATAGTATTGCCGTGAATTCACCACCCACCATGACTTGTGGAGAGCCATTCCAATGTGATTTTTTATGGTTTCATCTTTGGGATATAATCTAAAATATGGCTTCCGGATTATTTGTCCTTCAAAAGTCTTCTGCATAGCTTCACATATCAGCAAGGGTATAAACATCCTGTTCTAACAGTCAAGAAATGTTTTCTCACAAAATGCACTTCTTTGCCGAATTTAGTTGAGCAGCACAAAGCGTACCAAAACTGATGTCTATGACACAAAAATGAACTTTCCCAATTGCGCACAATTGACGCTTTTGGCTAAGATAATGCGAATGGGCAATTTTTCTTGCCTCGCAGAGTAAAAATTAGAATTACTAACCTGTGACTGTGCTACATTTTTAACCGAAAATTAGCATAATACTTTCTATAATTATACCAATAGTTGCATGTTTTTTCAGTTATTTAGAGTTGCTTAGGCGTTAGTACAGAGTAATGCGTGTGACTGTGATTGTACTTGCGCCCGTATTGTGAACCCTAGCGTATACGTATACAGAAAAATACGTTTATTGTGACATTATAACTTTGTTAGTTTGGCAGGTTGCCATACTAATAAAATAGCAGCTGGAATTCGACTTGGGATTCAGTCAATCACTAGCTTGTAGCGATTTTAGTAAAAAGTAGTGAGCACCTTGCTTTCAGTGATTCTTTCTAGTTCGGTAAAGGTCACTAGCTAAATCCCTTACAATATTGTAGTGGATTTTGGGGGCAACAAAATCCCTAGCTGTGTGCGGTAGCTTGCTGCCACCAGTTGTTAGATTAACCTGTTACAACAACAGGGTCGGTGAGTTACCGAATGTATACTAGACAGAGTGTTGCCACTCTGCAACCAAATGCGAGCCCTCGGCTCAAACACATATCTCAAAGTAGTTGAGCATACATGACTTTATTCAACCAGAATAAAACGAGTTAGTAAACAATTTCAATTCCCAATTTACAACTGACTGTTATGGCAAGTGTTCTGCCTTTTATAGGCAGGGCAAAAGGACAGTCATCCAATTAACAGGCAATGCTACGAAATACACCAATGATATAATATACATAAATAGACAACAAATAGGCATACAATAAAGGCTTAAAGAGAATAGGCGCCCTATGGTAATGAGCGGAGTTATAATGTCTGTGTCCAATCACGTCCAGTCTCTGGGTACTCACTTCTCTCAGCTCTTGATCCAGCTTCTTCGGTGAGGGGTAAGGGTGGTTAATTTCGTTAGATGGTACTTAGATTCTCCCAGGCTACTTTCGGGACCTCAGGCTCTGCTGACTCACTTCCTGCCGGCCCAGCGAGGTCGGTATGGGTGCATACAGAGTCGGTATAGGTGGTATGCAGGGTCGGTATAGGTGTACCCAGAGTCGGCATGGTAATAATTATAATTTTTATTCCATTTAGTAGTAACTACTAGGTATCTTGGCTGTCCAATGGCTATCGTAGTGAAGCCAGGATGTAGTAATAGTTGTGCGCAGAGGATGTGTACACTAAAATCCACTACAATATATCCATGTATTAGCGATGTCACAAATAACTGGTAATTTGTTTGCATTGTTTCAGAGGAAATAGTTGTTTATTATAATAAAAACTATTATTTCATTATTGTTAAAGTTTTGCTATTTTAGCCTGAGCGATGCACAATTGTTGTAGTGTAAAAGAAAGCAACTTATTAGATCTATTTTTTGATTGCTGCATGTTGGGCTAGAGTTATGTCAACCATAAATGCTCATAGCTCTGAGGGCACTTGAAACTTAGAAGAGTTCCTTGTACTAACTTAACCGATAGTGCCTATTTTGGTTTACGTTGTCGTCACTTGTTATATCCCTACTCAAAAAATACCATCCGATTGATAGTAAAAAAAAGTCTTGCGCGTTATTCTAATATCGTTATTGTTACCTTTCCCATCAAGTGTACCTTACGACTGCAATGAACAACTCATACACTGTTCCATAAACTGCAACTACTTTTTTCTTTAGTTTCTCAGGTTTCTATACGCATTGGTATTTATTGCCAGTACCCAACTGAAAAGCCAGTAATAAAGGAGTGGCTACACAAGCGGATGTTTGCTGACGGAAGGCCTCTAGGCTCAGCTGAACCATCTGCACATAGTAAGCCAAAGCAAGATATTAGATGCTAAAGGCCCATCAGCAACTCTGATTGTCTGAAACAAACTGTGTCTACATGCCATAAGTTTAACATTTTACAAAACATTTTTACTAAGCAAAAATGTTATCAACTTCAAATTCCAAAACAATGCTGATGATGTGGCACCATCATTTGGCAGCAAATCCATTTTGAGGTTTGCAGCTGTTGACAAAAAACAATTTGCCGTGTAGAGTTACTTCATATGGCTTATAGAATAATAAGATAGATAAATAATTATCGTTGATAATAATTATATCTATTCAACTACAGAAGCTATAATAATTAATCAATAATTCCAACTACAAACATCCTGATGGTTTAATAATGCGCAAATCAAAAATAATTAACAAAAATCATGAATTTTTCAGGTGCAAAAAACAAACATACAATAAAGTAAATGTGTTTATCAATTAAAATTATTATATAAAAAAAATAAGTCATGGTCAGAAAAAAAACAAGCATAAATCCACTCTTAGTTTCATACGATTGGCTGGATCAATAACAGTACATCTGGCACATTGTAATGATCCTTTGTTGAGGTACATTTGCAACAAACTTTCAGTATTGTGTTTGGCAGACTGCTGTATTACATTTCAAAATTATAGCATACTTCACCAGAACAGGAACATCTGATAATGCTAGAGTCACACTAAACGCCTCTCAACACACCGCGATTTTGTCATGGAAAGCGGAAAACGGCTGTTTGTTTCACGGTCTACGAATCAATTTTCCTCCGTTTGCCGAGATAGTCTAGAATCAAGCATGTTTGATTTTTGCCGGCTGGTTTCACGATTTGTGATTATTCCCTGGCGCTGATTAGTCAATGCAGATCGCTTGTATCCACTTTTTTCAATTTTGATGTTCTCAGCCGTGACCGCCCATGCGTTCACTATAAGTGTTGATGAGCACGGTCATGTGCATAATCGTTGTTTGTGGAGTGCAGCAACGGACTACGATAGGAAAACTTCTCTCAAAGTGCAAAATTTGTGGCCGTAAATCGCTGTGTGTGGAGAGGCCTTTATTTGATATAATCAGCTTGGCAGGCAGACGATGAAGTAAAAGTGTAAACGAATCATCAAAGAACATGACATGATTTTAACCTCAACAGCAGAATTCCGAAGTGGCAACAAACCATATCTAAACAAATTAAAACAGAATTAACAAAAGAAGCTCTACCCAACACTAATCGTATATTTGGTCCAATTGAAAACTTCTACTAAATGTACTAAAATTGTAGGAATAGAAAGAATTTAGTAAAACTGATAGAAGATAAATAGTTAATACATATAACACTGAATATGACACACTAAGTAACTGTTAGTATATACCATCACCAATAGCAACAAGCAAAATATGTTTTATAAAACTGCATCTAAATCGACGTACATTAGAAATAAAAGAATAATATAAAAACAATAGAGTCAATTGATACCAGCTATTACATTAAGAAAAGTAAGACTCATGTCAAACAGACAGATTCCACATGTTATATAATAGCCGCCAGATCCAGCAGATATTGCCTCCCACATCAAAACAGCCGAGGAGAACTGTTAGTCTAGCTAGTCTAGATACCAACAGCAGAAACCGGACTTTCATCCTTCCATTTCACACTATATATGTAACAAAGTGCATGTACCAACAAATGTATGACAAATCTTGGATATTCTACCAAAAAGCAATTTATCAAATATTTGCTCTTTATCAAAACTCACCTGACAATGTTATCATCCGACTTCGTAACAGCAAACCTTTTCTTACTGTTTTGGTCCAGGGCCAAGGTTCGTTTGAAGCTATCTATAAGCTTGTTGTCTACAAAATTGATGAAAGAAAATTTGATAGATTTGGTTGGTAGCTAAACAATGTATTACAAAAACCTGAGACACAACGATGTAGATGTTTACAAGGAGATTATTGTTGGTTTGTATGACAAGCTCTGCAGTTTAGCACCAAGTTCACCGATGTAAACCTTTAGCAAATTTTTCCATTGAAATATTGAACACCAAAGACATAAAATTACTTTATATTTGAGGACCAACTTTTTTAAACGCAGGAAATAAAAAAGCTTTCTTTGTCGAGTTATCTGCAATTCAAATGAACTTTCATCAATTTTGTTTTTAAATATAGTTTTGTGTAATTTAATGAACTGACGCGGTAGTTTTCAAATATGCGCTCATTTCTAATTATTAAAAATTGTGCCGCTTGGCTATACGCCTCGCACGGCACAAATTTATGGGAATATTGAGAGCCAAACGTTTAGAGTCACGACAACTTGCGCCAATGTTTGGAAAAAATAGTGTTTGGTTTCAAGTTGTCATGACTTTGTGAACATTCGGCTTTCAGTATTCCCTTAAACTTGTGCTGTGAAACCAATAAACCTAGAGGTTAAAATTTTACATTTCCAAAATCGTGACAATTGAAACAAGTGGCACTCTTTTCCAGATACGGTCAATGTTTGTCGTGACTTTGTTAATGTATAGTTTTGACACATTGTACGGCTGAAAGTATAATGCTTTGGCATGAATAGCTCAGTAACAAATGCATTTAATACTTTTTGGTAAGCACCCATGAATAGCTGGCAATACAAGCTGTCAATTGCTGTTTCTTTGTGACCCTTAGTTCTTAGTCTAGGCTAGCCTGTGCTCAACGCAGCTAATATCACTTCTCACCACCTGCCTTGGTCTTTCCTCACCCAGTGCCACCCCTGTGCCACTCTATCCCTGCCTTCGACTCTCTCTCCCCACTCAATTTGCAAAATGACTTAGGAAGACAGTGTGCTGGTATGTTGCAAACACAAATGAGCAAAAACGCTTGCAAAAATTTTTTTACAAAAGAATGTTGCAATCTGTGGGTCCTGGCAGACAACAATGTGAGACATCAATCAGCATAGAGTTCCTTGAATGACACTCCAACCACCGCGTATTAGCAAATGTAACTGTATGTGAATCGTCCCCACCTACATTTTTGAAATGAATAACATTCAATCTACAAATATCTCCGGTTTCTTGAAACTTCGTCACCCAGCTAATCTGTCCAATAAAAGTTTTTACAACAGTTTGCATTTTTAACAGCTTAGTATTTGACACTTGCAGAACCAAAATATGATCGTCTCCACCTACACTATTATTATTGAAAAAATATTAAATCTACAAAAATCTCCGGTTTGCAAACAAATAGAAAACCTAAACATGCATTTCATTGAATTAATCAAATGGACTGTTTTGCAGCAGATTGTAATTCTCTCAGTGTTGCGATTTTGACGTCTATTCCACTGAATCGACAGACAGACAAACACTATTCAACTGAATCGACAGACAGACAAACACTGACATGTTTTTCATGTTTACATATATAGAAGACTAGCAGTCTTGCCAGTTGTAAACAATAATGAATGGATCTAGTCAGACATCTTATTGCCCTACTCCCCAGCCCTTCTCCCGTGTCCCCCACCTCCATTGGTCGCTTACTCCTGTGATCGCCCCCTACCATGGCCGCCTTCTCCCGTGGCCACCTCCTCGCAGTTAATAACAATTTGTTCATGGTTGCATACTTTGGCAGCAACTATCAAGAGTAATCAGGAGAAAAAGACATAAACGCATCTTTGGGGTAAAATCAAAATCAAATAACAATATTATTAAATGATTATCAAACAATGGTAGTAGTAATATATGAGCAGATCTCCCTACCAAACAATGGTAACTGGATCATGATCTATCATTTTTCATTATTTTAAAATTATCAATGATGATACAATGGTAGAAAATTTTGCGGTGATTATTGTTAACAGTGTTATCATTGTTGTCACAAACTTATGCCTTATGTACATATAGCGATTTTGCTTAGCGATAAGGGAAATCCCTCCCCAAAATTGCGCAACTTTTCACAATGACCCATTCTTCAGCGATTCCGGTCAAACTCGCTGTTACAAAGCATAGCCTTCAATTTATTACAGGATTGTTGGTAGATCGGAGCACTGAATACGACAAGCCACTATTGGAAACAAGGATGAAGCATTTGTGCGCTGTGATTGGTTGATCAAGGAATCGGCTAGCGATTTTTTGCTCTGGATCAAAACCCGGCGATAGCCGCAAATAAAATGCTAGCGATTGCTTAGCAATTTTGCCGGAAATAGAAGTTGCAAAATCACGCAATCGCTAAGCAAATCGCTTAGTAATCGCTATATGCACATGTGGTTTTAGTTACAAAAGTATAAACAATAAAAGCAAGCAGTAGCTGGTCACAAGTAGTAATGATAAATAATCATGTAACAAAGAATAATAATGGGAATAACTAAATAATAATAATTAAGAAATCCAATAATTATTACAAAGTGAAACTGATGGATAAATTATTTCTATAATGGTGATCAGGTATTTTGTTTGAAGTAAGAAACAACCACCATTATTGCTAATTATAATAACCAACAGCAGAAATAATACAATCAAGTACTATTTGCTCAAAACCTCACATTGGAAAACTTTGTAATTATAATACACGTGAGTAGTAATATATGAGCAGATCTCCCTACCTATAATACATGTGTTATGTTTATTAATAGTGATAGTCTTTTATCAATGTAAAATCCATAACTGAATGACGTACATGTAATAATAAACAGAAAAAAGAAATATGAAAACTTACATTGGCCGAAAAATGTTTTGCCTTGTTTTGAGAGTGTAACCTAGTGCAATACGAAATCAACCAATGATCGTTGCAGTGTATGATGCATCTCGCTATAATCCATTAACTTTGGTATACTTTGTTAGGAAAGAGCCGGACCAATGCACGATCATTCCAAAAAAGTGGATTCACATTTAAAAACTTCAAAAACACAAAAATCTATGTCTGAGTTAATCCCCTACCATGTTTAAGATTAATACAATGGAGTGTTCTCACAGCAAGTTATCTCAGTGGATGTAGTGGCTTAGATATCCATCATCTTGGTATAACAAACAAACACATACATACGGACACACAGACAGACATTTTTCATGTTTATATAGATAGACATATAAATAGATAATTTCCATCTCTCATAACTGACTTATCAAAATGAAACATCACATAACGAGAAGCACAAAGCGCTACAAGCAAATAAAAGCTACATAGTTGTTACCTGCATTCCGGTCATCTTGTCGGAGTTTGTCGTCAACGAACGTTAAGATGTTAGGAAGTTGTGTTGGTCTCTCACTAGTGTGGTTGTCAAACTCCTAAATAATGTATGATTGAACCATGATAGCAAGCAATGAGATGAGATATTCATCGCAAAGTTGTAGGGCATCAGACACGCATACACACAACTACCCCCCCCCCCCCCCCCCCATTGTAGAACACTAATTACAAAAATATGTTTACGTAAGAGCAACTAATCTAACTAATCGTCGCAAACACAGTTGCAAGCTGCTTTTTACACAATTGTGACATGCAATTTTCGAGTTTGCTTACTTTGGAGTTGCCGTATCATCACAGCTAAGGCAATTATAGTGGGTTCCCGCTTATGAAGTTGGGTGGGTTGTGATTTATGATTTAATAATTAATGATTTTCTACCAGATAGTAGTTCTCAGTGCATTCAAAGGCTGTTCTAGCTACCTATAATATGAAACTTTGAATAATTAACTAAAAAATTAAATAGTTATTGTTAAAATTAAATAATAAATTGAAGGAAGCCTGACTTAGTGTCCAAATATTGTTTTTTTTTCATGATTGTGTCCAAAATGATAATAGCTACTGCATGCATTAATTATTACTGTTAAATAAATGAAAGTTAATTCATTTGATGGAAAATCCTACTGATTTATTAATGATGGTGGTAATAACCAATCATAGAAGAATAATTTTATGATCTTTTAACAGTTGTTGTTGTTTAAATTATATCCAAAACATTAAAGGTGCTGTATGGAGCAACACAGTTGGTTGAGTTGTACCATGTGGATAGAAAATCTCTACAACTTGAGCCTTAAACCCAGCACAGCTGGGTAGGTGAATCTCAGCCTTTGGCCCAACAACGTTGGCCTAATTTTCTTGTGCGGTAAGAGGCATTGGCAAGCTTAAACAAATAGTTTTGTGTAAACGCGGTTTTACATGGTGTGATCTAGAACTTTTACGTCTGCCGACCCTAGTTGTTAGATGAGAGTCGCAGATGTTTCAAAGATCAAAAGCCAACTTCCGGCGATAAACATCAGTAAATAGTCGTAAACTAAAGCCCTTTTTGTGATGAAGATTATAAACATATAAAAATGCATCAAACACACTTTAAAAAAAACTACTTATAAAAATGAACAAACAAAGCAGAACAATCATTTTTTATTCTCTCAATTTCGATTATCTGACATGAAGAGCATTCGCGACCTGTTCGTCGAACAAAATACAAAAAATCATAGGTGTTCGTAATTCACTATGTCGCGTATGCAATGGAAAATTAGTTTAGAACAACACAATATTCAATGAAACGTTATAGTTTACCGAACAAATCATCAAGAAGATAGCTCCCAATTTGCAAAATAATCACGAAAACAATAAAATTTGAGCTGCTACAAACTGGAATAGTTTGTCAAGCTGCCCTTCAATTTAGTAAATTTTGAACGCTTGCAATTATTTTTCAAGGCTATAAAACCGGTCTATGAAAAAACCAACTCGCTCATTATTATTTATTTAGTGTTCAGTTTCATTATGAACAATATAAGCAAATACTTGGTGATTATTTTTTTTATTCAGTGAGCAACCTTTTGTTGACCCACGAGGTCCAAACAAAATGATTACTTATTGATTAAATTTATTGCCAGTCTGATTATTTTTATTGCAATGTGTTCGGTGAACAGAGGTCACGAATACTCTTAATGTTACACAACAGAAGCTACATTACATAATGATGTCTATATAAGGTGGCTCGGAACATCTTGTATTTTACACTTTAAAACGTCTGAATGCTTTCCAAACCATCAGAGCTCCTTTCAAAAATTACAAATCTTTGCAATCTTCTGAATGCTTTGTGAAATCCCCCATCCATTTGGAAAGTTCACCATTTGTTCTCAAATGAAAGATACTTTTAGTCGGTTCCTGGTAAACTAGTTTTCAGAACCTTTGTAGAGGGTTTTTTTAATTTCAATTACAATATTTAAAATAGAAATTCGTACTTTTGTGATATGTAACATGGAAAGCTCAAATGCTTACTCGGCGAAAACATTTTGCGAGTATGCCTGTTATGGATCTCCTTCTATAACAGCTGCAGGTGAGGAAAAGAATAAAAATAATAATGTAATTAAGTGTACCCACAATTCATAAACTTACCATATTTTTCAAGTCTTGTTGGTCCAGGTCCAGTGTGATTGTCTCACACAAAGGTTTAGCACCCTTCCTGTCTAATTCAAGCTTAACCTGAAACACGACTCAAATAGTTGATAATGTGGGACGGTAGCTGTAACAATTATACCCGATGAAAAAATGCGAAAATGTCAATAAGAATACTGAATCGTTAAAATTTTCATCTGGTAACAAATATGTTTAGATGAGCCATTTGTTTGGACGTGTTTTCAGTTATGTAACTGTAAAGCTTTTTTTGCATGAACATATTTAAAGCATGTAAAAGGATGGAGAACCATAACAACCAGCCATGCGCCAAAATGTGACAGGGAGAGTGATACAGAGTAGCTAAAGAAAACCTCTCGGAGGAGAGAGAAAGAGCTTGGGGTTGCTTCAAGAAAGTTTGATAAAAGGGAAAGACGTCATTTTAAACTTTAATAATGCAGTAAAGAACTAAAAGAGTTAACATGAGAATCATCACGCCTACTGTACGCACTCGATCTGTCTAACATGCAACACTCCCTATGCTGATAGGTCTTCAGCCAGGGAATCAGCTCTACATTTCATTCATTGACGACCAAAAGCATGTTGCGCTGTAGAGGACTACTTCCATGCTCTTTTACATTGGTTCAGCAAGTATACTGGGTATTTAAACAAACCAAACCGCCCTGCCCCACATCAGCTGTGCTCTACTTCTCGCCTCCCATTGATTTACTCTCACCCTTTTCAGCACCGCCTAACTCTACCCTCTCCGTCTCCCGCGTTCTTGTTTCACTCTAGCTCAAATTTATTACAAACACAAAAGCCAGCGTGTTGACTCATGTTCATCTGAGCTCTGACCTTCGGCTTTTAGCAAAAGGCTACTCACCTACACGCTCACTCACCTACACACTCACTCACCTACACACCCACTCACCTACACACTCACTCACCTACACACACACTCACCTACACACTCACTCACCTACACACACACTCACCTACACACTCACCTACACACTCACTCACCTACACACACACTCACCTACACACTCACTCACCTACACACTCACTCACCTACACACCCACTCACCTACACACGCACTCACCTACACACTCACTCACCTACACACACACTCACCTACACACTCACTCACCTACACACCCACCTACACACACACTCACCTACACACTCACTCACCTACACACTCACTCACCTACACACCCACTCACCTACACACTCACTCACCTACACACTCACTCACCTACACACACACCTACACACTCACTCACCTACACACACACTCACCTACACACTCACTCACCTACACACTCACTCACCTACACACTCACTCACCTACACACACACCTACACACTCACTCACCTACACACTCACTCACCTACACACCCACTCACCTACACACCCACTCACCTACACACTCACTCACCTACACACACACTCACCTACACACTCACTCACCTACACACACACTCACCTACACACTCACTCATCTACACACACACTCACCTACACACTCACTCACCTACACACACACTCACCTACACACTCACTCACCTACACACCCACTCACCTACACACCCACTCACCTACACACTCACTCACCTACACACACACTCACCTACACACTCACTCACCTACACACCCACTCACCTACACACCCACTCACCTACACACTCACTCACACACCCACCTACACACTCACTCACCTACACACTCACTCACCTACACACACACCTACACACTCACTCACCTACACACTCACTCACCTACACACTCACTCACCTACACACTCACTCACCTACACACTCACTCACCTACACACACACTCACCTACACACACACCTACACACTCACTCACCTACACACTCACTCACCTACACACCCACTCACCTACACACCCACTCACCTACACACTCACTCACCTACACACACACTCACCTACACACTCACTCACCTACACACACACTCACCTACACACCCACTCACCTACACACACACTCACCTACACACACACCTACACACCCACTCACCTACACACTCACTCACCTACACACTCACTCACCTACACACCCACTCACCTACACACACACTCACCTACACACACACCTACACACCCACTCACCTACACACTCACTCACCTACACACTCACTCACCTACACACACACTCACCTACACACACACCTACACACTCACTCACCTACACACTCACTCACCTACACACTCACTCACCTACACACTCACTCACCTACATACTCACTCACCTACACACTCACTCACCTACACACACACTCACCTACACACTCACCTACACACACACTCACCTACACGCTCACTCACCTACACGCACACTCACCTACACACTCACCTACACACACACTCACCTACACACTCACCTACACACTCACCTACACACTCACTCACCTACACACTCACTCACCTACACACACTCACCTACACACACACCTACACACTCACCTACACATTCACTCACCTACACACACACCTACACACACACACACACCCACCTACACACACACCCACACACACACGCACCTACACACACACGCAAACCTACACACACACTCACAATTCTTATATCGACACCAATTCAAATTCTTTCTCTCTTAGTTGATTGCGTATCATAATGAATAATAAGAACTTGATCTATTTGTTTCTTCCAACTCCACTGTTTCAATTCAAACCTGATAAAAAGGGAACAAACTTACCTCAACAGGTTTACATATGGCATGGTAAAAGAGAGCATGGGATCCTATTATGTGATTAATGTTATCATCACTGACAAGTTCATACTCAGAATCTTCACTGTGGGTTGTCAACAGACCTCCAAACAGAAAATTGAAACCTACACAGTACAAGAAATAAAGTATTTAGATGAAACAGAAAAATTAGCTAATTCTAAACTACTATGAATTGGGAAAAGCCGCAGGAATGCGGCTTTTGATAGTTCAAGAGATGAAAACTTCTGAGCAGCCAAAAGGGTCATTCGTTGATCTAGGTGTTAGCTAAATGTAATTTTTCTGAAAAAAAAATTGTATTAAAAACGGTCCAAGTTTGAAAACGAATGTCAAAGTTAAACCTTGGCCATACACCCAAGGGTACCACTAGATGTTTGTGCAGCAGTTATCCCTTTGGCCATACACCCAAGGGGACCACTAGATGTCTGTGCAGCAGTTATCCCTTTGGCCATACACCCAAGGGTACCACTAGCTGTTTGTGCAGCAGTTATCCCTTTGGCCATACACCCAAGGGTACCACTAGCTGTTTGTGCAGCAGTTATCCCTTTGGCCATACACCCAAGGGTACCACTAGCTGTTTGTGCAGCAGTTATCCCTTTGGCCATACACCCAAGGGGACCACTAGCTGTTTGTGCAGCAGTTATCCCTTTGGCCATACACCCAAGGGGACCACTAGCTGTTTGTGCAGTAGTTATCCCCTTGGCCATACACCCAAGGGTACCACTAGCTGTTTGTGCAGCAGTTATCCCTTTGGCCATACACCCAAGGGGACCACTAGCTGTTTGTGCAGCAGTTATCCCTTTGGCCATACACCCAAGGGGACCACTAGCTGTCTGTGCAGCAGTTATCCCTTTGGCCATACACCCAAGGGGACCACTAGCTGTCTGTGCAGCAGTTATCCCTTTGGCCATACACCCAAGGGGACCACTAGCTGTCTGTGCAGCAGTTATCCCTTTGGCCATACACCCAAGGGTACCACTAGCTGTCTGTGCAGCAGTTATCCTTTTGGCCATACACCCAAGGGGACTACTAGCTGTCTGTGCAGCAGTTATCCTTTTGGCCATACACCCAAGGGTACCACTAGCTGTCTGTGCAGCAGTTATCCTTTTGGCCATACACCCAAGGGTACCACTAGCTGTCTGTGCAGTAGTTATCCCTTTGGCCATACACCCAAGGGGACCACTAGATGTTTGTGCAGTAGTTATCCCTTTGGCCATACACCCAAGGGTACCACTAGCTGTTTGTGCAGCAGTTATCCCTTTGGCCATACACCCAAGGGTACCACTAGCTGTGTGTGCAGCAGTTATCCCTTTGGCCATACACCCAAGGGTACCACTAGCTGTTTGTGCAGCAGTTATCCCTTTGGCCATACACCCGAAGGGACCACTAGCTGTTTGTGCAGCAGTCATCACCTTTCAGAGCAGTGGTGTAGACACATATGCCTTTTACATTTAAACATACGCATAGAATACTACATTTACATCAGCATCGGCAGAATTATCTTTTCCACAAGAAATACATCAATTACAAATTTGGAGTTGTTTTCTTTTAGTTATATAGCATAGCCTATGTGTGGCGCGTAGCAGATGCACTTTTACCACCGCAGAACATTTCAACAGTTTCTGAAAACCAAATAATCATGACGCCCTTGGTGAGAATAACCATGCTTTCAATAAAAACTCTGATCCAATCAGAGCACTCTTCTCATGGTGAATACTCACAAATCTCCACAATTTCTGGATGGTTGTCCTTCTTCGTGTCCTGAACCTTGGTAGAAATATTGTCTCTCACTTTCCGACAATTTATCTTGCATTCAAAGTCTATTTCTACCTCATCCATATCTACAATCAGCAGTGGAACGAGCATCGACACTAATGTGTATAATGTATACATAGATCTATACATTGTACAGAATGTACATTTCAATGTGTCTGCATAAAACGCAGGTGGTCACTAACCTTCCTTGAAGGGAAATGCTTTCAGGTAGACACCTCTAGGATTGAAATATGCCAAGCGGAGAGCAGATTTATCTATACCCTCAGTACTTTCGTAATGAACATGTATAACTGTGCTGTAGTTAGATCGCGAGCCATGAGTGTGCTTGCTGTGTATCTCTAAGCATTCTAGATCTATGAAGCCATTACTTTGCACCTCAAAGATATGCCTGGTTAAATCCTTACACACACTGGTACGACCTGCTCTGTGAGAGCACTTGTGGTCCTGATGCATCTTACCATCTTCTAGAATGTGCGCTGTGATGTCACAAGAAGGAGCGCAGCACTTCTTGAAGTACAAACTTCTCAGAAGATCACAGAGCCATAGACTGATGTCACTCCTTCCCCGGTTTTTATCTCCCTTGGCTTTAGTATTTCTTTCTGCGGCTATTCTCACTGGAGAATACTTGAAGATAGGCACAGGCACATGTTCTGGTGCAGGTACTTCCCTCGTGAATGGGGGATAGCAGCAATCCACCACACTAACCACTTCCCTGTCACACGTTGAGAGACAAGCGAGTAATACAATATATGTTATATGACTATATACAATAGTACAGTATATGTTATATGACTATATACAATAATACAGTATATGTTTTATGACTATATACAATAATACAGTATATGTTATATGACTATATACAATAGTACAGTATATGTTATATGACTATATACAATAATACAGTATATGTTCTATGACTATATACAATAGTACAGTATATGTTATATGACTATATACAATAGTACAGTATATGTTATATGACTATATACAATAATACAGTATATGTTATATGACTATATACAATAATACAGTATATGTTATATGACTATATACAATAATACAGTATATGTTATATGACTATATACAATAATACAGTATATGTTATATGACTATATACAATAATACAGTATATGTTATACGACTATATACAATAATACTGTTGTAGATTTCAGCGTACACATCCTCTACGCACAACCACCATCACATTCTGGCATCACTATAATAGCCATTGGATGGCCAGAATGCCTAGTAACTACTAACCAAGTGGACGGTAACTGTATTTATGCCTATGCCGACCCTGTGTACACCTATACCGACCCTGTGTACCACCTATACCGACCTCACTGGGTCGGCAGGAAGTGAGTCAGTGGAGCCTGAGATCTTAGAAGCAGCCTGGAAGGACCTAAGAGCCATCTGCCGGAAGTAGCCACAATTACCCCTTACCAAAGATGATGGATTAAGAGCTGGAAAGACCTAGGACCCAGAGACTAGCTGTGATTGGTTTATGAGCCTATGACTCTGCCTACTACCACAGGGCGCCCATTCCTTTTAAGCCCTTTACTGCCATCTTATTTGCTATGTATTCATATATTTACTCTCATTGGTGCGTATTGCAATATTGTACTGTAATTGGATGATTGCTCTTGTGCACTGCCTATAAAAGGCAAAACTTTGGTCATAATCATCAGTTGTAGTTGGGACTTTTTACTAACTCGTTTATTCTGGATGGATAAAGGCATGTGGACAACTACTTTGAGATATGCGTCTGAGCCGAGGGCTCACAATTGGTTGTAGAGTAGCAGTACTCTATCTTGTATACATTCGGTACCTCACCGACCCTGTTCTTGTAACAGGTTAATCTAACAACTAGTGGCAGCAAGCTACCAACCTCAGCTAGTGATTTTACAGCCCCCCAAAATCCACTACATTGGTGGCAGCGGTGGAATCCGTTGCACACCTCACTCAGCTACGTTACCCTGGCTCCGCACTAAACGGAATCAGCTCCCCGCTCCTGTATTCACAGTACAGGACGAAAAAGGACACTCCTGCGAAAGTCATCGACTTCCCTCCGACTGCAGCAGTGTTCCCAGCAATTGACGTTAATTTTCACTCCGTCTTGCGAATCAACACAGACATTACTTTTCAAGCAAACAGACTTGCACATAGGCATCGACTACCCTCTGCCTGCAACAGCTTGTCACAGCAATTAACGTTGAGTTTCACTCCATTTTGCGAAGCCACACAGACAGTTTCGAGCAAACAGACCTGCACATAGGCGTCGACTACCCTCCGCCTGCAACAGTTCGCCACAACAATTGAGGTAAAGTCTACACTCCGTCTTGCGAAGCTACACGGACATTCTTTTGAGTATTAATGAACAACTACTGGACAGCCCGACCCAGTACAGTCTATACCGGCCCAGCAGCCAGTACTACCGACCATGCGTTCGCTAATATCGACGCAGCACTCTGTTAGATAGCCCCCTTTGTAAATTTAGAGTTGATCGTTCCTCTTGCCGTAGCAATGGCTGCCAACTGAGCCCGTAGTGTAGGCAGAGCCCTGCTGTTAACCCTGAACTAACTACATGGATCGTTTGGGGGAAGCTTTACAAGCTGCCATGCGACCAGCTAATGGCAAAGCTCGCCCAACTTTTAAGGCACCCAAGTACGAAGGCGAAGGAGATGTGGAATACTTCATCGCACGCTTCGTTGAGGTGGCCGAGGCTAATGACTGGCAAGAGCAGACTGCCATGTTGCACTTGCATGAGTCATTGAGAGGCAGCGCATTGGAGTGTGGAAAGCCCCCATAAATACAAGGGATCTTCACCAAGTTGAGAGCACGCTTTGGAGTGACCCCTAGAAAAGCTATGTCGAGGTTGACTAGTCTTCGAAGGTCTTATAAGACCTCCCTACAGGAACACGCTAATGAGGTGGAGCGGTTGATTCGTCTGGCGTACGAAGACCTCCCACAGAGAGCAGTGCAACGCATGATGCTTGACACGTTTAATTTCACTATAGGGAATGCATATCTGCAGAGGCATCTCTTGGCTATTCAGCCAACAGACCTTGCAGACGCTGTAAGAGCAGGTAACGAATACCTGCAGATCTAGACAGCCCATGAATAGCGCCCTACGCATGTGCGCGCTGTAGGAGACGAAACGGATGGTGATGATGAGTATGGAGGCGGTGTTCCTCCGTTGCCATCTACTCCGGCCCCCCTAACTTTCCTGTGCAACAAGTTAGTGCACCACCCAGCACTGGACAGGACCCGCTTCAGCTGGTGATGGAGACTTTGCAGGCCTTAACGCAGGAGATAAAGTCGTTAAGGAAAGACAACTCCCTAGTGTCCACTCCACTATTGGAAGTCACGCCCACACTGCGCTGTTGGAGCTGTGGCGGAGACAGACATGTACAGAGGCACTGTACGCAGAGACCTTGGCAAAATAAGGCTAGCCAACTGTCGAGGAAGGGAAACGGTTACCGGCCGCAGTAGAGCAGACGGCGTCTAGCTGCGATAAGGCCAGCCGTACACCCCCTAAGCGAGGTCAGCAGTTGGACTACGTCCCTGCGAGTAAACCTCTTGAAATACAGGCAACGGAGGTTGCCAGTAACAACCTGAAACGCCCCTACCAAGCAAGTTATTTCTTGTCTGGCAAGATGGACGGGCGTCTAATGTTCATTCTGGTAGATACAGGGTGCACAACTAATTTATTGTCGCGCATGCTTACCACCGACTACCTCAGTGGGTCCAAGACACCATTCAGGATAGCGAACCCCATGGTCTGATGGCAGATGGTTAAAAAATCCCCTTCTATGGTACTGTACAGGTATCTTTACAGCTACGTGGACTTCAGACTGAAGTGAATTTTGTCATTAGTGACATTCACGAGGACGCCATTATAGGAATGCCGTTCCTCACCGGCCACGAGTGTATGATGCGCTTTATAGATTCTACCATCATAATAGATGGCCATGAGTTACCCTGCACTGAAAAGCATGGGAGGTTGATCAAAGACAGTGTCAGGCTGCTGGACGCGAATCCAGTGAGGAGAGGTGACCTGAGGTACAGCGCAGCACTGTTTCCCCTTGGTAGGGATTGATTTTCCCCCCACCACACCTAGCTAGGCAGTTCTAGCTGCTAAAAGCCAGCCCATACTCTGGAGAGAGGGGAGGTATGCCTCTCCAGAAAGTTTCAGCCAAATATGGCCAAAACTGAAGTTATGGAGGAAAAGGTGAAAGATGTCACTACGCCCCTGTTGGCTACACCACTTGTAGCCAAGAACACGCCTAACGGCCAGGAGCAATGGAGAAAGCCCTCCAATACAGTAGAAGCAATTGCAAGCAATTGCAAGCAGTACAAGATGCAGTTCTTGGCGGTTGACCGATGGGAGTGTAGCCAGCACCTACAATGCAATACTTGGAAAGTACGGGAAAAACATTTAAGTAGCCGTAGCTGCCAAACCGCCCGCGTCAGAACAGCCATGCTTGGTGTCTATGGAACCCCCATGAACACACTTGCCACCCACCTACAAACTGCCACTGCACGGACAGTCAGTCCACAGCAGGCGGCACAGATTGCCCCTAGTACCCCCACTACAACTCCACTGCATAAAAGTACACGCATGATGAGACACCATGCAGCAGAGGAGAAACGCTCATTCTTTCTGAAGACAGTGACCAGTGCAGGCCACCACTTGACCAGCCACATTGAACAAGTAAAATGGCTGCCTGTTTGGACTTAAGCGAGGACGACGAACACGTCCTACTAGAAGCAGGACTGGCAGAGTACCAGACCTTCGCAGAACTAGAGGAGGAGGCCCTGCTGGCAATGCCAACAGCTGACCTGCTGAGAAATCCCACAAGATGTACTCCTGCTGGCAGTGCCAAGAACACCGTGCCTGAAGCTACAACTGGTTAGTTGACCGATTCAGAAATTGCCCAGGGGATA
Source organism: Cryptosula pallasiana (assembly GCA_945261195.1). NCBI lineage: Eukaryota > Metazoa > Bryozoa > Gymnolaemata > Cheilostomatida > Cryptosulidae > Cryptosula > Cryptosula pallasiana. The sequence goes on along the minus strand of OX183140.1, from coordinate 23,543,402 downwards.
TTTAGAAACAGCAATAGTTCAGATCCATTAGCATTACATAGTGGCAGCCCCTCAAAGCCCCAAACCCAAGGGCACCTACCAAGTAATTCTGGTAGGAAAGCTCCCCCGCTGACTTTAAAACCAGCTAAGGCCCTTAACTTGGCAGCAGGGTCGAAATTTAGTAAAAGTAAGTTGACTACGCCACTGGTTAACTCTATGCCGGCCCGGCAGCACTTTATACCAGCCCTGCAGCACTCAATGCTGGCCCGGGGTTCCTTTATACCGGCCCGGGGTCACCCTGCAACAAGTAAAAAGTTGCAAAAATTGGCCGGAGGCGATAGCCACCCTTCGCGGCCCCCTCAGAGTAAACAGAACAGTGCCACTGCTCGCATAGCAAGCATTCCTCACACAGATAGTGAGGAACAGACCCCTGCAGAGTCTGTGCCTTCCACCCCAACCCAAGGGCGTGGGAGAAGTCTTGTGAAAGAACGAGAACAACAGAGCGTAGACTGACAACGTCGTTGTTCTCTAGAAGGCGTTGCCCCTTCTACTGTCCCTTTGGACGGTGCTCAGACACCCCCAGTGATAGAAAGGCCTGTAGAGGTGCCACAGTCCAGCCCCCCAATTTCCCCCTGCCACATAACACTGCCAGCGCACAATGCTTGTGCTGATTCCTATAAGGATGTTATTGTTGCAGCTGCTGAAAAGCCGAAGTTGGTGGTCCGGTTGGTGAGGGCAACTCCTCCAACACCGTTGGGGGAGGGAGAGCTGGGAGAAGAAGAGCAGCTCACTGTAGAGGACGAGCCAACTACTTCATGGACTCCAGAGGGGAAGCGAAACTCCACCAGGTGGCGCATGCTACTTTGGGCAACGGTAGACAGAAGCAAGGATAGACACTTTGATGCAAGAGGCATTCAACGCTGTCTGCCCCAAGTGTCATTTCCAGGCAAGGAATGTGTGATATCTGCGTATACATGTAGGGCAACATTATATAAGGCATTACTGCCGTTGCCACTATGGGAGTGAGAGTCGAGATGCGGTGTATTCACACCAAGCGAAGTTTGATGCACCAGGAGATCCAGTACACCATCTCAAAACTGGAATAGTGTATACGGTAGACAGGGTGAGCTATATCCGATTCTGCCAGTTTGTGCAGTGGGAGAACCCCGCAAAGTTTCGTAGGTGCCAGCCTACTCAAAGTGGTTGTCGCCCAACACCACCACCACCAGTCAACTGGAGATGCTCTCCAGAGCGCCAGGCGAACAAGGTGGCAGTACCCACAGCAACCGACTCGTTAATAGCAGTCCGGCAGTAAAAAATACCTAAGCTTGTCCAACGGGGTGCCAGTACCACCCCACCCCCTCCTGAGAGCCAGGACCCAAAGAAAGAGCCTACTGTGTTGACAGTACCTAGGCCATTGCTGCAATTTCCGCAGCATAACAACCGCTTGGCGGAGACCGTGGAACAGCACGCAGCCACTCTAGAGCAGACGTTACAGGAGCTGCGGCGGCTTATTGTTGGTCAGCAACTTACCGAGGAAGATATTACCCTCCCCAAGGCGGAAGCACGAGCCGTCACTCAGGAGATGGCGAGACTCCTAACTCAGGCTAACAACCTGCGCGGAGACTTGTTCTAGAGGAACGGTCGCTTTGTATATAGTTATATTACTCATTTCTTGGATTGCTCTGCAGACCTAGTCTCTGCAGCATTATTATTATACTTTTTCTATCTGCAACAAAAGATTGGAGAAAATACATTTAATCTGAACACGGGAGTTGTTCACCCCTTATGTCTTCTCTTGTTTGATATGTTTTATTAAAAACAAGAGAATGTTTTTAATGGAGAAAGGTGTGTGGTGGATTTCAGCGTACACATCCTCTACGCACAACCACCATCACATTCTGGCATCACTATAATAGCCATTTGATGGCCAGAATGCCTAGTAACTACTAACGAAGTGGACGGTAACTGTATTTATGCCTATACCGACCCTGCGTACACCTATGCCGACCCTGTGTACCACCTATACCGACCCTGTGTGCACCTATACCGACCCTGTGTACTCCTATACCGACCCTGAGCACCACCTATATCGACCCTGTGTACCACCTATACCGACCTCACTGGGTCGGCAGGAAGTGAGTCAGTGGAGCCTGAGATCTTAGAAGTAGCCTGGGAGGACCTAAGAGCCATCTGCCGGAAGTAGCCACCCTTACATCTTACCAAAGATGATGGATTAACAGCTGGAAAGACCAAGGACCCAGAGACTAGCTGTGATTGGTTTATGAGCCTATGACTCCGCCTACTACCACAGGGCGCCTATTCCTTTTAAGACTTTTACTGCCATCTTATTTGCTATGTATTTATATATTTACTCTCATTGGTGCGTATTGCAATATTGTACTGTAATTGGATGATTGCTCTTGTGCACTGCCTATAAAAGGCAAAACTTTGGTCATAATCATCAGTTGTAGTTGGGACTTTTTACTAACTCGTTTATTCTGGATGGATAAAGGCATGTGGACAACTACTTTGAGATATGCGTCTGAGCCGAGGGCTCACAATAGGTTGTAGAGTAGCAGTACTCTATCTTGTATACATTCGGTACCTCACCGACCCTGTTGTTGTAACAGGTTAATCTAACAACTGGTGGCAGCAAGCTACCAACCTCAGCTAGTGATTTTAAGCCCCCAAAATCCACTACAATACAGTACATGTTCTGTGACTATATACAATAATACAGTATATGTTATATGACTATATACAATAATACAGTATATGAGTCTGTTTACTCAAAATAGGACCTTTCAGCTTTGAGAATTTCCAAAAAAAAAGTTGTTTATTTCTACTTCAAATTTTTTTGAATGTATCTTTGTATGTAGACGCACAATATTCCCAAAAGTTGTATGCGGGTCGCCATTCATAAAAAAGTTAAAAATGTTTACGATATTTCTGATCGGTTGTAACAATTTTGCGGAACGGAGAATAAAACAGGTATTTTTTAATTAAATACAGATTCAACAGCCTTGAAAATCGACAGACATCTCACTGAGGTAACCAGAAAAGTAGTTTAGGACTAAAAAAATGGCTGGCTGTCCAAATATTGTCTGCTTGACTTGAAAATTTGTGATACCCAACATTTTTTTTCATCGGAAGCAGTAACTATGTTCGCCAAAGCTGCATCTGTGTACAAAACTATATAAACTTTAGACTATGATGGTGCAAGATGCTCAATACACTCACATGAAAAAAATATTGCTTGTGCCATCACCAGATTTATAACTACTCTCATCCACATTGTACATTGATCGGTGGTAACAAATTTTTGGAACGGAAAAGTTTCTTTTTTTTCCTGTTGCATTTCAACACCAGAGGTTTTCATGTGGTTTCTTTGCTGTTCAGTGTTTATCTAAATGCAGTCAGATCTATAAATCCTCTATGACAGGTCACTTGTGCATTAGATCGTTGGTAAAAAATTGTCTCAACTGAGGAAAATATACAATGTTGTAGATATTGAAACAGAATTGAGAATATTTATTGTTAATTCTGGCTTATAGTTTTGTTGTCTTTGACAAGACCGCTCGCATTCTTCCTCCTTTCCTGCATTTTATTTTTTTGCTTCCCTATATTGTTTGCAGCGCTCAGAATTTGGCAGAATCTCATGATAAAACCAAGAATAAATAGGCAAATTATACAAGAAGAAAATGTATTATATTACTGATATTGTTTTTATAGCAAGTCAAAGAACTTGACGAAACTATTATTTGTTCAGGAGGCAGTATTATTGTCAGCAAAAACTAGTTAACACTGGGATAATAACAGTGACAGATGGACAACAATAATAATAATACTAATAGTAATAATAATAACAATAATAGTAATAATAATAATAATAAGACAGTATTATTAATGTTATGATAATAATATTATGTCGGATTTATCATAATTATTGTGACCAATGAAAGAGGAAAAAATTACTTATTTACTCCTAATAATTCATTATTATTACTATTTATTTATTCAAATGATGTTTTAATAACAACTGCTATAGATAGTAGATATGATTGATAGTAGTATGTACGATAATTATTATTATCCTCTATTATTATAATATTATTATTATTATTATTAATCATAGATTCTATCTATAGCAAGCAGATATTAAATAAAACATAAGTTTGATAAATTTAACTTAATAATTTACTTAATAATACAATTTCGAGTTGACCTTATTCATGGTGATAAAATAATAATAAATGATCAGAAAAAACAATTAATCTAATAATAATTAAATTAATTATAATAATTAATAATTATAATAATAGTTAGTTATCTACAGCACTTATGCACTGCAAACAATAAGTTTTAGTATTTGTGGTATAATTCAGTGGTATTAACAACTTAAAAACATTAATTTTTTAATTGATGATCGGTCGTAACTGGTCGTAACAATTGGAACGGAGGTACTATTATGCTGCGCACGGACCCCAACTGGTGCACATTCTTTTAAAAAAAAATATATGTGAGAAAGGTAATAAGTTGAACAACTACTCTAGCTTGAGATCCATAAAAAATTACAAAAATTGCAGCAATTGTAGTCAAATCAAGACCGGTGGTCGTAACAGCGTTTAGAACGGAGGTTACGTGACAGCTACTAAACTATTATCCAGTTTCATTCTAGATCGGTATTTCCAACATTTCTAGTTATTTTCGTACAATTGTGACACTTTTCTTCCAACTTCTTGTAAGTTTTAGCTGATAACTTCACTTCTTACATCACAAAAAACGTTTTTAAGCCAGCATGTATTTCCACGGAGGTTTTTTTTTAGCATTAACATAATATTCAACAACAGTTTAACTTATCACTGCTAATATTTGTCAACAGTTTTTTTCTTACCAGTTGCTGCTAAGCCATTCTAGTTTTAGATTTTATTAAGTTTTCACAATACTAATACGCGAGTCAACTATAATTAGCTCTGAAACATTGCGTTTTTTTTATTTTTATCTGTCGACACGCAGAAATAATGAGAAAAAATAAATTTTTTTTCCCTTAATTTCGTTTTTATTATGTCAATCAAAAAATTATTCATATCATGTATAGAGTAGGTATCTGGAAATGGGATAATGCTGTAATCACCTTGTTATGAGGTGTGTTTGCTGACTTATGAGCCTGCAAACTTCGGTACTTTTTGATACTTGAAAGGTCCTATTTTCACTGAACAGACTCATATGTTATATGACTATATACAATAATACAGTATATGTTATATGACTATATACAATAATACAGTATATGTTATATGACTATATACAATAATACAGTACATGTTCTATGACTATATACAATAATACAGTATATGTTATATGACTATATACAATAATACAATATATGTTCTATGACTATATACAATAATACAGTATATGTTATATGACTATATACAATAATACAATATATGTTATATGACTATATACAATAATACAGTACATGTTATATGACTATATACAATAGTACAGTATATGTTATATGACTATATACAATAATACAGTATATGTTATATGACTATATACAATAGTACAGTATATGTTATATGACTATATACAACAATACAGTATATGTTATATGACTATATACAATAATACAGTATATGTTATATGACTATATACAATAATACAGTACATGTTATATGACTATATACAATAATACAGTACATGTTATATGACTATATACAATAGTACAGTATATGTTATATGACTATATACAATAATACAGTATATGTTATATGACTATATACAATAGTACAGTATATGTTATATGACTATATACAACAATACAGTATATGTTATATGACTATATACAATAATACAGTACATGTTCTATGACTATATACAATAATACAGTATATGTTATATGACTATATACAATAATACAGTATATGTTCGATGACTATATACAATAATACAGTATATGTTATATGACTATATACAATAATACAGTATATGTTATATGACTATATACAATAATACAGTATATGCTCTATGACTATATACAATAATACAGTATATGTTATATGACTATATACAATAATACAGTACATGTTATATGACTATATACAACAATACAGTACATGTTATATGACTATATACAATAATACAGTATATGTTATATGACTATATACAATAATACAGTATATGTTCTATGACTATATACAATAGTACAGTATATGTTATATGACTATATACAATAATACAGTATATGTTATATGACTATATACAATAGTACAGTATATGTTATATGACTATATACAATAATACAGTACATGTTATATGACTATATACAATAATACAGTATATGCTATATGACTATATACAATAGTACAGTATATGTTATATGACTATATACAATAATACAGTATATGTTCTATGACTATATACAATAATACAGTACATGTTATATGACTATATACAATAATACAGTACATGTTATATGACTATATACAATAATACAGTACATGTTATATGACTATATACAATAATACAGTATATGTTCTATGACTATATAGAATAATACAGTATATGTTATATGACTATATACAATAGTACAGTATATGTTATATGACTATATACAATAATACAGTACATGTTCTATGACTATATACAATAATACAGTACATGTTATATGACTATATACAATAATACAGTACATGTTCTATGACTATATACAATAATACAGTACAGTACTATATAAAATTATACAAGTACAGACAGGTAACATAGAAGACTGACTTACACAAGAACAGCTTCACACGGTGTTAACTCGTTGGGGCACCCATCGATGGATTGGTAGCACTTTTGTACTTGTGCTTTGGAAATAACTCTATACTCTCCTTCCATCGTCTTCTGAAGAGACAGACACCAAGTACCAAGACCTTCCTCATCATCCTTGTCTTTGTCTCTTCCTGCTGTGTCTCTTTCATCTTTAGGGTTACCTCCATCTTTTTCAACCTTACCGTTCTCTCCTTTATTAGGATCACCTCCATGGCCAGAGTAGTACAGAAAGAGAGTGTATGAGGCATTATTAGTACAGGTAGTGCTGCAGCTAGCATGTATCAAATCACGCATCTCATCGCAGCGCTTCTGAAGGCACTCTAGGGGAGTTGATTGACCATCCCGGAGAGGCCTGACCAGACAATTATTCTCTCTAAATCCACAAAATAAACAAGTTAATTCGTATGAAGTCAGCAACAGATGACATGTACGCATATACAATGTAGATACAAACACTACTTACTCCATGCCGTAGATACAAACACTACTTACTCCATGCCGTAGATACAAACACTACTTACTCCATGCCGTAGATACAAACACTACTTACTCCATGCCGTAGATACAAACACTACTTACTCCATACCGTAGATACAAACGCTACTTACTCCATGCCGTAGACACAAATGCTACTTACTCCATGCCGTAGATACAAATGCTACTTACTCCATGTCGTAGATACAAACGCTACTTACTCCATGCCGTAGATACAAACGCTACTTACTCCATGCCGTAGATACAAATACTACTTACTCCATGCCGTAGATACAAACACTACATACTCCATGCCGTAGATACAAACACTGCTTACTCCATGCCGTAGATACAAACACTACTTACTCCATGCGGTAGATACAAATGCTACATACTCCATGCCGTAGATACAAACACTACATACTCCATGCCGTAGATACAAACACTACTTACTCCATGCCGTAGATACAAACACTACTTACTCCATGCCGTAGATACAAACACTACTTACTCCATGCCGTAGATACAAACACTACTTACTCCATGCCGTAGATACAAATGCTACTTACTCCATGCCGTAGATACAAATACTACTTACTCCATGCCGTAGATACAAACACTACTTACTCCATACCGTAGATACAAATGCTACTTACTCCATACCGTAGATACAAATGCTACTTACTCCATGCCGTAGATACGTTGGTTTCTGAGAGTGTTGGCCATCATTTCTGCATCTAATTCAAATGGATTTTCGTTCCCGTCATCTTCTCCAAAGAGAATCAGTGCGTATCGTGAATGGTGACCTGGCAAATATAGAGACTTACACACACCACCACAGCAAGCTCTAATCTATCTAAGTCATTTACTTGTTCCATGGCTCTTATCCACGTCTCAATCCTTGATGAGCCTCTTTTGGCCCAGTGTTTGTAACAAAAACTCATTTCCCAAACCAAATTATCCTAAAGTAACAGCAGAATAGTTGGCATGGTAATACTTAATGTTGGACTTATGAGTGCTTTAGTAGTAGGGGCTTGTTACTATAGACCCAGTCTTCTACTTATCCCTGCCATATATCAACCTACAGGCTATTCTGACCCAAGATCACTACAAACACACATTGCATTTTGACACAGGGTCGCTATTAACAGCGGTACTCCTCCACAGACTGTAGCGGCGATTGCATCAAATGCAGTGTCTGCGACTCAGACGAGCAATAATAAGTTAAAGCGCTTTAATGTTGATTATACACAAAGTGCGTCTGCAGAGTGAATCCCTGTATATATCTGACCTGTGCCTTATCCAGTCAACATGTAACCCCAGAAGATAATTCGAGATGAACCAATAACAATACAATGCTTATAATATAATGATAATTATATGAATAGAATTATATTTCTAATATTAGAATTATATTTCTAACACCAAACTGGAAAATATCAATCATCAGGGAGAGAAATTAACTCTCCAAATGAGGCAGGTCTCCTTTCTAGCCATGGTACTATACTCATTCCTATACTCTTCATGATAACACATTACAAATATTCTGATTCGGCATGCTTATGCCATAGCAAAAATTGGTACACGAAGGCACTTCTGAATGCAATTTCAACGATTGCTCTTGGTATAATTTTCGTATAAGAACAAAAAACAAGTTTACTTGATTCAGAGTAGTGTTCTTTTGTTTAAAGTGATGCAATGAATGACAATAATAATTGGGGAGCATATTGTACTAACAAGTTCTTTTGTTGTTTAAAATAAAAACAATAGTTCTATTCACAAGTGAAGAAAATAGCGTTTTAGAGAATAATAACAAAAATGAAAATCCTACTAAGTGAGATTTGACATCCGGTCCTTGGTCAGAGGGACCACACACTCTGCCAACGACACCGTGGTGTTCTCCCTGATAAAGTGCATAGAAAACACTTTAATGCTGCGAATCATAATGTTATATCGGTAAATTTGCAAAGCCATTTTTTTATGTGAAAAAGATTTCCACCACTTGAAGACTAATCCAAACCCTGCGAACAGCAGGTCACTATGTTAACCATTAAGAAATAAAGTAATGTTGAAAAGTGTACATAAATTGCTACTAATAAAAAAGCGGTATGCTTGGCTTAAATACAAAAAAGATTTTAGTCCCGTCACTTAGCAGAATAGTGCTCGGATTTTTCCAATTTTTGTTTTTCTTTGTTCCTCTAGTCACCTGAACACTATTTCTGATATTTCGACTGACAAAACTTCTTCATTTGAAAAAATGCAAATAACAAGCATTTGTTATCGCAGTTTTTCTAGTGTGCGTTTTGTCTATTTAATCAAAGATCCGAAACAAAATGAATATTTCTCTGAAAGACAGCAACAATGTGGTAGCAACCACGCATAAACTTTTATAGTAATAGTAAATATTTGTAAGATCTGAAGTCTTACACTGGATCCTACTTGAAGATGGGCTCAATATTTGCTTGTTTAATTATGAAAAAAAAATTTTTGGAATTACTATAGCGCTAATACTTCTTGATGTCCAAAGAGAGGAAGGCCATGACAGAGTAGTTTTTCTACGATCCAGCAATGGTCAGTCACTATCAGATAATTGTGCCAGCCAGCATTGCAGGACCAAGTCTGCTGCTAGACAGTGTAGCCTACTGCTGGACACTACAAAGGTGTAGGCCACTCACCGGTCAGTGAGTTGGGTAAGTATGCAAGTTAATGTTGGACCACAACTACTAATACCTGGCCGCCACAGACTGCCATTAGTTATATATATAAAATAGACAATCAATGTACAGCACCCACCCACATACGGGGTCAGGGGACATAGGAGGTCAGGGGACATGGGGATAGGGACACGAGTGTAGCCAAGAGGTGGTAAGTTAACTTCACCCCTAAGCTCTCTCTCAATAATACATGAGAAAAAAACTTACTTACCAGGACGTAACCACAAATAAGAATATTAGTTTTCATAAACTCATTTTTTTGTGATTTATTTTAAGAATCGACCATTACAGTTTATACTTTTGATATTTTTTGTTGCCAGAATCTTTTGTCTAAGTAGCTCACTTCAACAAATTAAATTTTCAATCGTAATAAAGTTAAATGAATAACCACTGTGCAAGGAGTATTAGGCAAACACTACCTTCTCTTCGAGCTTAGGCACTGGATGAAAAACAATTTTATAAAATGATATTGATGCCAATAAAAGAAAATAAAAAAGGGGACCAGTATGATGTTACAGCTTATCAGAAAATCAAACTCATCAACTTTATTCGCTTTCTTTACTCAATATTCAAATGAGTGTACAAACACTAAACTGAGCATGAACATGACTTGAAAAAACCAACAAACAACACCCAAATAGTTCATGGGATACAAATAGCCTTTGAAGATTGAAATGTTAATGTTAAGGAACCACCAAAAACTCTTACAACACAAGAACTATATAGGCATAGGTGTCTAATTATTATTTGCAAAGATAAACATTAAAAAGTCTAATCGGATTGACAAAAAGAAGTTATTGGTGTTTTAGCGTTAGATTGGGCAGGCGTATAGGATAGGTAGAACATAACAAACAGAGAACGTACCTAGAATCGCAGTAGCAGTACCAGGCTGATATGGACAAAATAGTCTTTCACCATTTGTGTAACAGGGTTTACAGTAGACATCACATCCAGGACGATGCTCATCAGGTTCACCAACATAACATTCCTTTTGCTGTGCACCACGTTTGTTTCTAGCCTGAACGCAAGGCAAATGGGTGCCAACATTCTCTATAAAACATCAATGAACACATTGAATTGTAAACAGAACCAATGTTAAGTTTACGACAGCAGCATGTAGCAGCATCCATTAGAAGATCACGATAAATAAACCTATATCCCGCAGATGGCAGGCTTGGCATTCATCGCCCCCATACAACTTTATGTATGGCTCATATAAAGGTGGTTTAGATTCCTTGTACAGCTCCTGAATAGAAATGAAAGTTTGCTTTATTTGGGAATGTAAACTGGGAGAAACAACAATAAAAGATGACGCATGGATGCATGGTAACAAAACGTACCAGCAATCAAACAATCAAAGCTGAGAAACGTGACGAATTAAGGCACTCAACAAATATACACGCGTGACAAAGCACACTAACTCCATTGTTTATTCACCAAAAGAGGCAAAGCAAAAGTGGAGAGTTTTCTACAATACTGATATAGGTATGCAAAAGCAAACATCTTGGATACATGGCTCTTTCCTTGAAGGCAGCACTAAATTTATAGTTTTACGACTCAATCACTGGGCGCTCAAAAGGTCAAAATAAGAAATGAAAATTAAACTTTATTAGGGAGCAGTTGAAACACAACGATTCAAAACACATGTATATATAGCAATCACTTGGTGATGTACATATAGCGATCGCTTGGTGATGTACATATAGCAATCACTTGGTGATGTACATATAGCGATCGCTTGGTGATGTACATATAGCAATCACTTGGTGATGTACATATAACGACCGCTTGGTGATGTACATATAGCAATCACTTGGTGATGTACATATAGCGATCGCTTGGTGATGTACATATAGCAATCACTTGGTGATGTACATATAACGACCGCTTGGTGATGTACATATAGCAATCACTTGGTGATGTACATATAGCGATTGCTTGGCGATCAGCTTGGCGATTGCGGGGTTTCGCAGTATCTGGAAAAGTCATTAAGAAATTGCAGCGTTTTATTTGAGGTAACTGCAAGGTTTTGATCAAGATAAAAAAATCGCCAGCCAATTCTTTAATCAACCCATCGGAGCGCGCAAACTTTTTATCCTCCTTTCCATTAGTGTATCGTCATCTGCAGTACTACTAGTTTTAGTTACCACAGAAACATTCATTGCTGCATGACAAAAAGTAGACTCAAAAATTTATTGTTTCCCACTTATAAGGTTGTTACCAGTAGCAACCTACTACTAACTAGTGATAACCTACTACTAACTAGTGATAACCTACTACTAACTAGTGATAACCTACTACTAACTAGTGATGACCTACTACTAACTAGTGTAGTGATAACCTACTACTAACTAGTGATAACCTACTACTAACTAGTGATAACCTACTACTAACTAGTGATAACCTACTACTAACTAGTGATAACCTACTACTAACCAGTGATAATCTACTACTAACTAGTGATAACCTACTACTAACTAGTGATAACCTACTACTAACCAGTGATAATCTACCACTAACTAGTGATGACCTACTACTAACTAGTGATAACCTACTACTAACTAGTGATGACCTACTACTAACTAGTGATGACCTACTACTAACTAGTGATGACCTACTACTAACTAGTGATGACCTACTACTAGCTAGTGATAACCAACTACTAACTAGTGATAACCTACTACTAACCAGTGATAATCTACCACTAACTAATGATAACCTACTACTAACTAGTGATAACCTACTACTAACTAGTGATAACCTACTACTAACTAGTGACAACCTACTACTAACTAGTGATGACCTACTACTAACTAGTGATGACCTACTACTAGCTAGTGATAACCAACTACTAACTAGTGATAACCTACTACTAACCAGTGATAATCTACCACTAACTAATGATAACCTACTACTAACTAGTGATAACCTACTACTAACTAGTGATAACCTACTACTAACTAGTGACAACCTACTACTAACTAGTGACAACCTACTACTAACTAGTGATGACCTACTACTAACTAGTGATAACCTACTACTAACTAGTGATAACCTACCACTAACTAGTGATGACCTACTACTAACTAGTGATAACCTACTATTAACTAGTGATGACCTACTACTAACTAGTGACAACCTACTACTAACTAGTGATAACCTACTACTAACTAGTGATAACCTACTACTAACTAGCGATAACCTACTACTAACTAGTGACAAAATACTACTAATTAGTGATAACCTACTACTAACTAGCGATAACCTACTACTAACTAGTGACAAAATACTACTAACTAGTGATAACCTACTACTAACTAGTGATGACCTACTACTAACTAGTGATAACCTACTACTAACTAGTGATGACCTACTACTAACTAGTGACAACCTACTACTAACTAGTGATAACCTACTACTAACTAGTGATAACCTACTACTAACTAGCGATAACCTACTACTAACTAGTGATAACCTGCTACTAATTAGTGATAACCTACTACTAATTAGTGATAACCTACTACTAACTAGTGATGACCTACTACTAACTAGTGATAACCTACTACTAACTAGCGATAACCTACTACTAACTAGTGACAAAATACTACTAATTAGTGATAACCTACATCCAATAAGTTGTAATGAATTGCAAGTTTTAAAAACGTAATTTCAAACTCAAAAATTAGTTCTATTTTCAATGAAAAATTTTTTAATTTGAAATTGTTGTAGTAAAGTAAACTGTTACGGTCAATCAGTTAGAAATGCGCAACCGTTCTGAACAAACAACACATAACTGATTGGAAATAAAATTGGAGCTTTACCACTACACTGCATGGTTTAGCAGCCAGAAACACTTAACAACAGCATAAATTCAACCCAATTCCAAGAGTGGATTGGTCCACAAGAACTAATTTTGTTGCACGATAACATCATTTAATTGTGTTTAATAAACAAATTCATATCTTAGTTATCATTTCTTACATCAAACTTTTGTTGAATGTCTGTATAGGCCGAGTTCAACAATGCTGCCTTTTCATTTTTTTATGGCATAACATGTGTATAACTTTTAAAAATAATTCATTATCTTGGAAAACCGGAGATGTGCTAGTCTGTGTGCGCTGATCGCCCACAGTAGAAAAATAGAAGTAACAGTCTTGGTTGTCAATACCAAAACAAACCTTTGTAAGTGGGTGCTAAAGCAATATGAAGTGTAGATGACGTAATACAGAGATATACATCACACAAACGTGTACAGCCACCAACTTACCAATAGTTCCGCTGTCCACTCACTGATTGGATACTCAAAGTGTTTAATTTCACCCTTTGTCAGCTCATGTCGCACTTTTGGTTTCTTATATTCATTCATCTCCAAACATTTCTTAGCAATATCTACATAAAAATTCTCTCACGTAACAAGCAACATACAGAACAATTACCAAAACTAAATGCGTACAATTAAATAATCATAAAACTGTAATACAGTTAGTGATTTGAGACTACAAGAGAAATGTTAGGAGGTATGGCTAGCTACTTTGTTGAATACACACCGATGGCACCTACTCACCCACCAGTGACACCTAATCACCCACCAGTGACACCTACTCACCCACCACTGACACCTACTCACCCACCAGTGACACCTAATCACCCACCACTGACACCTACTTACCCACCAGTGACACCTACTCACCCACCACTGACACCTAATCACCCACCACTGACACCTACTCACCCACCACTGACACCTACTCACCCACCAGTGACACCTAATCACCCACCACTGACACCTACTTACCCACCAGTGACACCTACTCACCCACCACTGACACCTAATCACCCACCAGTGACATCTACTCACCCACCACTGACACCTACTCACCCACCAGTGACACCTACCCACCCACCAGTGACACCTACTAACCCACCAGTGACACCTCCAATCTATCAGAGATATCAAGTGTAATAAATAGCTGTTCTAATGTGCCCACCACATGAGCTTGTCTTTCGTACTCAGAGCCAGGTTATGGTGACGGAAAACATGCGACGCCAGCCTGACTGGCAACTGAAATGGCGGATGTAGGGTTTGATAGAGCAAATAAGAGCAGGATTGTTGCTTTGTGTGTTCAACATTGTTTCCTGTCTCTGATTATTTTTTTATAATATTTATTTTTCTTAAAACCTATTCTTTATTGCTAAGTTTATCATTATTGCACAAGCAATTAATAAATTATTATTATTAGGTATATTATTCGATATCATTTATAACATTTATGCTTTCTAACTATTTATTTGTAATTTTTTCATCGCAAAATGATAATTAATTTGAAAACTGTATGCCAGCGTTAGTTTCAGATCAACACCAATGATCATATAATTATCATATGTGATCTTTGTAACCTCGGCAAGAGTCAATATAGCCTTGACACTTTAGTCAAAAGAAATCGCTGTGGGTAAATCAACCAATCACAACATGAAGGGCATGATGAGAAACCGATCATGTCCGTTCTGTTTCATCCTGCGCCGGATGCACCATCTAGCAATTATGGAACAACGGATACGGGCAATATTCTGGCTCGTGTAGCAAAAGCATAAGCCATACATACCCCCAACTAGTGCCTTGACCATTCCATTCAACTTTACTTCATCTAAATGAAAGCCCTTACACGCTTCTTTCCCTTTGTACAGTACATTTCCCATGTAGATTAGTCTTATACGATGTATATATACGGTGCTGAAAGCTCTAGTTGATCATTAAACAAGAGAGCGCAGTTTAACTACTTTACCTACTGTTCCCTGGCAGTGCCCACAAAATATTCCATCAGAGCTCCGTCTATATGCTTTTACTTGTTTTTGGTTTTATTATTTATTTGTTTACTGAAAGTCACTTGACGAAAATAAACCCGGTATCTGAGAAGTGTAAAAACTCCATCTTTTAAAATAACTATTGTGACGGGACTCAACAACATGTTTGGGGAGGCCCCCCCCCCCCCCCCACTCACATGGTTTGACCGATTTGTAATGAAAAACCCCAAATTAATTTGATACAATCATTTACTTTTTTTAAACATAATGAAAAAATGATACTAAAAAATCAGTATCCAAGCAGCTTGAATTGAATTAAATCCTATACAGCAAATATTTTGGACTTACGTTTTAACCCAAAGTAATAACAATTTTGGTTGTGAGAATTTATGCCGTTGTCGTTAAATATTAGCAGCAACAGCTCTGAACATGAGATGGATTGATATCGAAACTTTGTAATACTTGGAGAGGAAGTTCAACTTGTAAATTCAAGTCCCTTTTGATAAGGCCAAGCAAAATTACATAATGACTTAAAGATAGCTTAGCGCAAATTTTTGGATGAGCTAACAATCTAATAAAAAATAGCCTTTTAAGGGAGAACTCAAAAGTATTGAGGAGGTTAAAGCCTTGGTTACTTGCACCTACATTTTGTAGGAATGTGACGAGAAATATGTTTCGTAGCATCACTCTGGTGGCTACACGCACAGATGATTGATCACCGCAATGTTACGAATTTCTGATGAGGCAAAAAAGGCATAATTAATTATTATAAACAGTCATTATACTTATACAAATATAAAACATAACAATTGATAATTAGTTTTTATATTTGAATACAATATTAAATAAATAATCTGATCAGCCGTGATAAATAGTTAACATTTATAAATAATAATTAGTTGTTTACAAATAAAAACTACTTTCTTGTATAGAAGTAACAAAATGGACCGTTGGCCAATTAGTAATGAGCAGGTCAAGGTCTCAATATAAAAAAATTCACTGGAGTCGTCAAATTTCGTAATTACATTTAATCCGATCGAAAGTGGCTATTTAATAATAATTGTCCAATCACCAAAGCGTCAGGCAGAAAACGTTTTCGTTGGTCTAAAAATTTGATCGTCTTTTTGAAAAAAAACTGTCGCTTGCAAAGGAAAAACATGCACCATACTGACAAAACGTAGGTGTGTGGAGCCATGGCTTAAGGCAAGTTCTTGTGTGAGCTTCCTGGAAGAAGAACCTTGCATTTTCTTGTATTCGGGTGAATTAGAGAACCAATACAGTATATATCGAAGGCAACTCACCATAGTATTCCAGAAAGTACGGTTTTAGTTTCTCTGACTTAATGCATGTTGGCCCACTTTCCTTTGTAAACTGTTCACGAGTCGTCTTGGCATACTTCACATAGTCACCTTCAGACCGGAATGCTTCTTGGTTGTCTCTGTCAAACATATCCATCACTTCCAACATGTCTACAACATCAGAGTCACAGCTTTGTTTGGGTGCCTCATCAGAGTAGCGTTACAAAGCAAACACAATGAAGAACAGATCTACAGAATTCATACGTGTATTTAGTAGTCCAAGCACAAATACAAGATGGCACACATTTCTAGATGCGCATTTCTAGATATATAAATTAAACATACTCAGTTATAGGAAATAGTCTCATTGTGTTTGCGCGTGGCACGAGGATAGTCAAAAGTTACTTTAGAAATTACAAACACAACTTACAGACACCAGTGGAGTACCAATCATGTTTTTTGCGATAAAGAGCTCCCGTTTTCTTCAGATCGGGATGATGGTAGTACTTGTTCAACTAAAAAAACCAATAGGCACGTCACCTGTCTGATACTTAAACTGTCTTACGATTTTCTTTTTTTGAAGTACAAAAATGCACCAGTGCTTGCTGTAAACCCAAACCTAAACTACTAATAGAAGAATAGTCACATAAACGTTTTGCAATCGCAACCACTGCAGCTTTTTTCTTAAAACCAAACATGCATCAAACGTGCTACATAAAACGTAAATTTGAAAACTATTTACCATTTTCATCCTTACGTTGCTTTCAGCTTTCATCAGTAAAATAAGTTATAAACCAAATCTAATAAACACTAAGGCAAAAGAAACCAGAAGAGTGAATCAAGCGATAATCAATTTTATTACAGATCATTTTTAAAACATGTTAATGCTATTTTATGCTAATTGTTAACATAAAAGCCCGTTTTCTTAAGATGAGACTTGACATAGTTTTGAGATAATGGCCAAGCAGCTCTCAGTTATGTAATGGTGCGTACATACATTCACATTCAACAACCATGAAAAAAAATACAAAGCCAGCGCACTAACTTAAAAAAGCTAAAAAAAGCGCCAATATCAATTTCTGGCGAATTCAAAAGTCTTTGAACAATGCCAATTTTTGCAAGGGCGTTACTTCCATGCAAACAACCCTGTTATGTAGCCTGGCATGGCTGATGCGTATAAAATAAAATACGCAAAAATCGCCATCTATCGTATTAATACTATTGATGGCAGTAGTAAGAGAAAAACTTTGCCGGAGTTTCTTTAGTGTTTAATAAAACAGCTGATTAGAAGAAGTCCTCTCTCCTGACCTTGACATATTTAAAAAAGCAAAGCATAAAAAAAGAATCAAGTAGAAGCATAACTATGGTTATTGATCTGACAAAGTGTGTGAGTAACCTATGCAGGAATAGTGCAGCAGCGTATGCTTAAACTTTTTTGGTCATGTCTTTGACTTTGATACATTCTTTTATGATCATAAATTTGTTGCGACTTGCTGAAATGTTTTTTTAGCAGTTTTATGAGTGGCCAAGCTGATGGTCAACGGATACATTGAGCAAGCGTGCTAAACTTCGTGGAAGATGGTTCGCTGAAGAAACACCTTCACCTCACACTTTCCATCAAACATGTATGTACACTCGTTGTGCAAAGTTCAAAAAAGGAAGTGATTCGTTTCTAAATAAAAACTGAACTATTAATAGGAAACCTCCTGTCAGTAATATGACCATCAGTGAGATATGTATAACGTATACTCACTCTAGTCAGTAATATGACCATAAGTGAGATATGTATAACGTATACTCACTATAGTCAGTAATATGACCGTCAGTGAGATATGTATAACGTACACTCACTATAGTCAGTAATATGACCATCAGTGAGATATGTACAACGTATACTCACTATAGTCAGTAATATGACCATAAGTGAGATATGTATAACGTACACTCACTATAGTCAGTAATATGACCATCAGTGAGATATGTATAACGTATACTCACTATAGTCAGTAATATGACCATCAGTGAGATATGTATAACGTATACTCACTATAGTCAGTAATATGACCACCAGTGAGATTTGTATAATGTATACTCACTATAGTCAGTAATATGACCACCAGTGAGATATGTATAACGTATACTCACTATAGTCAGTAATATGACCACCAGTGAGATATGTATAATGTATACTCACTATAGTCAGTAATATGACCACCAGTGAGATATGTATAATGTATACTCACTATAGTCAGTAATATGACCACCAGTGAGATATGTACAACGTATACTCACTATAGTCAGTAATATGACCACCAGTGAGATATGTATAATGTATACTCACTATAGTCAGTAATATGACCACCAGTGAGATATGTATAATGTATACTCACTATAGTCAGTAATATGACCACCAGTGAGATATGTATAACGTATACTCACTATAGTCAGTAATATGACCATCAGTGAGATATGTACAACGTATACTCACATAGGAATTAGAAGTCTGGTCACTGTCAGCCACAAACTCCTCATAGGAGCCTCTGGTCAGCGTAGTCAGCATAAGTCTGGCATCGTCATACACCGTCTTCCCATCCTCAGTAGTGTGCTTGTAGAGGTAAATGTTGTCTATGCAGACATCTCTGTGGAAGTATGTTGGCCTAGTGCAATTCATAAAGAGCATGTAGGGTGGATTTGAAATGAAAAAGGAAGAATTATATTAACCATAGAGATATACCAAT